>LD343663.1:257893-272883 GCA_001465055.1 Ptychodera flava | reverse complement strand
TTATGGCAGATGCAGCCAACGAACAATTCACTTTTAAAGGGGTCCTTATTATGATAAGATATAATATACAGGACAAGTAATGTGAACTAACTAATTTTAAGTCCAAGGGTAATTAATTAGCTGTTCACAATTTGCCCTCCAACTGAAAATTTTTCGACTTACCCTCCCGCACTCAAACTTCATTTTTACCCACTCCCCACATATTTTTGGCTGTTCCCCTCTTATTGTGAATTTTTGACCCTCTCCTGCCCTGTGGCGAAAAAACTTGTCGATTTCCCCTGCCCTGGAAAAAAATTTATCATTTCCTCCAGACATGAAGCTCCCCTACCTTGTGATGAAAGAATCTGTCGATTTTCCCCATATTTAATTTTATAAATTGGCTCAACTTCCCCAATGCCCGGTTTACAAGTAAATTACCCTCTCCTCGATTTTCCCCAATCCCGGTTCCCAGGCCAATCAACCGGTATCTGCCCTGCCCGACAAAAAAAATTTAAAATCTGCTCCCTGCCAGCTAAGAAATATGTCCCCTGCCCAAGCGAAATTAAAATTTCCCCTGCTTTCAAAAAATTGCTCCCGGAATAGCGGTTTCGATGAATAGCTCCGTTGGCTGCACCTTTTATGTTGTTTGAATTTTGTGTGAGATTTTTACTAGGCAAGAGCGCCACTTTGCCACGAGTCCTTTGACAGGAATGGAGGCAGATGGAATGGATAAAATGTATCAATGCTCGGAACAACAAGGAAATGGAATGTCGAAATACAAAACCATATTTACTTCACAGAAATTTCCCAGTCTACCCAAACGGCGATAACCGTGGAAAGCGTGTTCTTGAACTCAAACAAATCAAAGATCATTACTAGTAGTACAATACGACTTAAAACATATTGATGACCAGATTTTCTACCGATTACGAACGATTATTTTAGTTCTTTCCTAACTGTATTAGTACGAGCACTTGAGGCATAGCTTTGCAATTTTTCCCAAGGATCGATTAAATTGACACATATAAATAAGTGACATATACACAAGATACATGCAGAACGATACGGCTTAATTGTTTCAAAGATAATGTCTGTTTAGTTCTCGATCAGTAAATTTTGGCACATTTAACAGTTCCTTTGGGTACATTTTGGCACATTTAACAATTCCTGTGGGTACATTTTGGCACATTTAATAGTTCCTTTGGGTAAATTGGCTGGAACAATTTAAATTATTTCCCTCTGGTCAAAAGCCCGTATGGTTCTGGTGTAAAAATGCAATTTTGGAATCCCACAAATTGAACAGCGAAGTAAATAGACTTGCTACAGTCAGATAACGATATAATTTGCTCTGGTTGTTGCGCTAATCAAAATCACCAAAGCATATAAACATGTGCATAAAAAGTATGTCCCTGAGATAATAAGGTGTCAAAAGTGTTTATAAACGATCATTTGCGACTTTAAAATCAATTCTTGGCCAGAAATTACCGTCAAATAGGCTGTCACCAGACTGTTTTTTCGCTTTCCTGCTAAATGGCATTCGTTAGGCTTATTGTCCTGTCTTACAAGCACAAATGATGCATTGAAAATTAGGAAACATTGGCTTACAGCGACGACTCTAGTGCTTTTCTCTCAGTATCCGGACTGTTGAATATCTTGTTTCTTTCAGACCATCAGTGATGACTGCAAACTACCATGTCGCTGTTGGAACTGTTGACGCCTATTCAACCCACTAAAATGTGAAGACATAACTAAATAAATATACAGACACACAGACACAGAAAATACACACACATACACACACACACATATATGTGTGTGTGTGTATGTATATATAATATATATATATATATATATATATATATATATATATATATATATATATAATGAGAAAGGAATTTAATTTCATATTGCACAATACATATCAAAAATGATGAAATATCGATTTTTGAAGACGAAGAAAAGTGATCAAAGTAGGATGAGGATGACTTCTTTTGTGCATTAAATGAAGACTGACAGTGTTTGGAGAGGTTAAAGAAACGCACTTGACCTTGGGAGTGACTTTGGTATCACTGAAATTTTAAAAGTTCAATTAATAATAGTAATGAATATCAAGCTTGATTATGAATAACTACAAAGTACTCATCGAATGGAGGGGGACGATAATATTTTGATGACAACTCTGTGTTGCCAAGGGCAAAGACCCCACCTTTCATCGCTGCTTCTGAAAATACTCATCCCGTGCTGCCGTAAAGTGGTATTACCTTTCGATATTTGAGAGTCTTCTTCCGGTACGCTTACACCGTTCTAAGGTTTTTCACTTTCGGCTTCTCAGTGATAGCAGGGTACCGAAGGACAGTTCCCATAACAACGTCACCAGTTAGTATTTGGCCAGGTTTCATAACTCGATGAGTTACCGTAACATTTCGGCTGTAACAGCGGAAGCGTAAGTTTGGAGATAATACAATGTAACTCGAACGGTAACAACCGACTACAAGAAACCTCAAATGTAACGACAGACGAAAAATATGACTTCTGAGGATACAGACAAGACAAAAACCTGATGTGTAATCGGACTTGTCCTAGTCTGAAAAACAGCAATTCTATGAATGCTATCGATCAGTTCTCTTACCTGCAAACGATAAATAAACGGACGCAGGTATGTGGGATGGCCACTTCCTCTCGTCAAAGAATGCAGTAAGTAAACAAAGGGCTGCCAGCGGAGGAAAAATGCGTATCTAAAAGCTGCAATAAATGGCAAGTTTAAGATTATTCTATTTTCTAATTACCTTTTTTGTTTGAACAGTTTTCACTCGTAAGTAGGTGCTACTTTAATGGAGACCTCTGAGGGCAAACTAAACATTTACACAATAATCAACTTGACTCCAACAGGTGGTTGAGTACAGCGCCCCCAACGTCGTCCTAGATAAAATGACATCGACGGGAGATAATATCTATGCATCTCCACGTGTTCGGCAACTTTATGTACACAGTTTCGCCACTTGTCGCCCGGGGTGCGGTTTGTACTTGCATTCAGGTTCGATGTATTGTCTTATCCTTTAAATTCAAAATAAATTCGACATGACGGTTTTCCGGAACGTGAGGGCGACAAAGGTCTGTATACTGCTAGGGGTTGTTGGGTCCTCACTCGTCGCAACGACTGTCACAGACAACCTAACCGGACAACCTTATCACTGTCAGCGTTCTATGTAGCCCTTCGTTTTAATTAGGTTACTGTGATTAAAGAACGTTTGGAGCCCACTCACGTTTGATACAAACAGCACTTGAACCTTACTTAGGACAGGTCAGGTCGATACAGAATTCCGTTCAGGAAAAACATACAACTAAATAATTTAAATCGACAAGATAACCGCGTTCTCTAATATTCTTTGCTCGAGATGAGGATACTCCATAATATAAATGATAAGATCTGAGATACTTCACTTAGCAGGCAATGGTTCAATATTGTTAATTATTGCCATAATCGGTGCTTAAGTCAGGTTGGATACTTAGATAAAGTACAATAAAATAATAGTTCAACTTACAGTACAAAGTATCCATCTTATCCCCTTTTCAGAGACTGGTGAGGTACATTGATCATTTGCTTATTGCAACTGACTAATACTATATAGCATATATTTGTTGGTTTTATCAGAGCTTAGAAATACACTACTGTTTATCTTCGCTTAAGCAACACATTTTTGCTTTATTTTCAACTACCTGATCAAATATCTATGGTAAATACTTCTTCCATAGTGAAGAGAACGCCTGGTGTCGCCAGTATATATTCACATGCTCCTACTGTATATATATATATATATATATATATATATATATATATATATATATATATATATATATATATATATATATATATATATATATAATATGCGTTTCCTCTGAAACTTTGATGAAGATTACATTCTAGACTACAGTCCAGGTACATACTTAAGCTGTTATTTCAGCTCTTGTAATAACCATGTGCCCGTGTCACTTCATGTGGGTGTTAGGGCCATAGTTCGAACCGATGTTTGCGTGCTGCCTCAAGATGTAACAGTTTCAACACTATGAAAACAGTGAGATGGAACACGTGAAACAGTATCACATAGAACTGCACAAATATCCAAAGGCGACGTTATTGTTTCGCGATTTCACGAGGTCGGGGATTGTCACTTTCTGTACAACTACCGAAAAATTCTACCGTAACTGCATCAATTTTTTATTTCACATGCCTTCCGTAGCACAATCTATTTGTGTTATTATTCTTGTGTTTTGGTATTCATTTGTTTCGAAAGTTTCCTTGCAAGCACCATGTAGGAATTCCTTGCCTACTGTTCCTCTTCTGAGACAAGTTATATGATTCGCTGACGTCAACGTTGGTGTCATCAAGCGTTCTTTGACATTCGATTCCTTGAATTATTGAGCCGAAAATTCAACGTTATCCTTTTTTGGAAAAAAAAATCCACCGCAAGGTTAAATTACAGGACCGATTAGAGAGCACATGATGCCCTTGAATTTCTCAGTTGGACCACTTCTGTTTTCGAACGTCCAACCATTTTAACCATTGTTTACGTAAGATGCAACCTTTGTTTTGTGATGTGTATGCATGGTATGGTATGTATCGACAAGTCTCCTTCTAGTCAGCATGGTGCCCCTACCACCTCCGTGTATTCACAAAGGAGTTTAAAATTCTTTCAAGTTGTAATGAAATGGCCATACAAAATTTGAGACCTCGTCACACAAATGCTTGACTCGTGAGGGCGTAATCACAATCGCGATGGCACAGGCGTTGTGAGAAGTGCAACTTATAAAGGAGCGTTACGCCGCCAAACATTTCTAATCGTTTTTGCAATGAATAGAAAAGCGAAATGTCTGCTTTATATCATGAAAACTGAATAGCGCACTTTTTTCCAACTCCTTAGGAAGATCCTACACCCACCAATTCGTAGCTTAGGGCTACCTCGCATGCGCAATTTCCAGTAGAAATCTGCTCCCCAGACAAACACCGAAAAATGAGACATATCGAACGCCGGGCACACGGCGTAATACCTGTTTACTGAAAGGCGCGAGTGTTGGTTTCTGAAGTAATAAAGGCATTCATGCCTTTTATGTAGACACGGCTCTAGCATTGTTCCGATCTTGACTAGCTCAATAACATCCATTTCTACCGGCGAAAAATACAGTGGAACAAGAAGGCAGCCCAATGACAATGCTGGCTGCATTCCGTGACACATTGAGGAGCCAAACCACTCTTCACTGTCTTTTCAAACCCTTTCGCAAAAAGGGCCTTGTGTGCACGACTTATAAAGAATGTACATAGAGGGGTCTTTTCTTCCTATTGTGTTGCGAAGTGTATTGAAGGTGTACTTACTGACTTGACAAGGATCAAGTGGAAAGAATAGAAGATATTCAATCTTCTGAGGAAGGGGTGGTCAGTAAGGGATTTTTCAGTGTCGTCTGGCTCACTTGTTTTGCTCTGACTGACATCCATCATCCCATGTTCGCTTGTCTTACCGGCGCTCAGAAATTCACTAGGAAAACGTGACCCACAGCTTCTGAGCACACACCTTAACGCGTACAAAACCGCGTGTGTTAGTGGTCTCTACCATGATACCAAACGACAAACTTTACAGAGTTTCCGCTCTTGCTGAAAAGCTGCTTGCCTTATTCATGAACGTGATATCGGTGAATTTTAAACCAGTCTGCATCTGTCCATAATTATACAATTTCTGTGATTCCAGACTTTGTTTTCTATCGGCTTGCAATTGCCTTATTTCGCTTTACGTCACCCCCGACCTTTATTTTATTATTTGTGCTTTTGCTACGTCCCTCTGGAAAATCCTCATTCTATTATGTCATCCCACTGACCTCGCATTCTCTGCTGCTCCCCGAGGATGCCTCTTTGTCGAGAAATTGTCAGTCTGGTTTTCCATTTTTGTCTTGGTCGAACGACAAATCCCTCTCAGAGAGAAAAACAGCGGAAAAGTTCCGCTTTAGTCTGAGCACGTGAAAACTGCGAACTTCATTGTTCATTTAATCAATTTGTTGCGGAAAAAGCTTGTACGAGAGAAAGTGAATTTGTCGCTGTGACATGAGCGCAGTAAATATTGCATGTTACATATTTCGACATGGATCTTCGTTAATGTGAACTGGGAGACAAACACGTATCGGGGAGAAATCTTTGCAGACAAATCAATGAAAATGTTGCCGCATGGTCTCGAAGGCACAACCAACAAGATGTGAAATCTGTGCCATTTTTGTCGGCCACGTCTCACTATTCCGCTGCGTCCAGATTACTTTCAGCTTAGCATTTCCAAAGCCAAGAAATGTATCTTTGCAAAGCACTTCCTTTTCAACGGCTTAGAAATCTCGAGATAATGGTTGATACAGCAACACGGCAGTTTACATAAAGAGCAAATAAGATCTTCGGATATCATAGTTAGATATTCGATAATGGAGCCGGACGAAAACCGCGAATTTAATTTCCTGACATTTTCAGAGGACAAAGTTGGGCTGTGAATAAAACATACTTGACACATTCTTTATCGAACTAAATAAAACAACCATCAAGTGATTCTTAAGAGCACCGCAGTTCATAAAGACAATTGAGTCCGATCACGTGATCATTCACTTTCGATCAGGGTGGTGCCAAGGTGTTAGTGATGTCAAAACAAAACATTAACTCTTTTGACGAAATACGATTTGGCAAAGGATTAGTTACATGAGTGTACAATTATTGCAAAACGCACTTCAGAAGTCACGGTGGGTCGCCCCTCTCTTTTCGACTCAAGCTTTCAATTCTAAATTTGTTTATAAAGACGTTAATTACTTTTGTTGAGAGAGGATATCGTCTACTGTGATTTGAAAAAAACATACCAGTACTTTCAAATGTTAAAGTTCTTGCTTCTTTAGCATGCTTTCCACGTTGATAAACATTCGATTATAGTAAGAAACCAATTTAGACATTTCAAATTTTCAAGAACTAGGCAACTTTCCTCTCCAAACACAGACAAATGAACAAAATGGGAACAAATAATGTCATTAATTTGATGGCTTTTCAAGTTGAAGTATAGCTGATAGTTGCCTTAACCAATCTATCAAAATTCTAATGTCAGACGAGAAAAAAAATGAGATTTTGCGGATGCCTACAAATTTACGCAATGGGATGGAATCAAAGTGTAATGTATGCTATTTACGATAAGCAGAACGTTAATGTCTACGGCCATAGTGTCATCCATAGTCGTACCAGAGGACTAGTGTTCAAAACAACATACTCAAACAAATTTAAATAGAATGCGGGGCTTCCTTTCAAGTGTGCACACGCCCACGGCTCTCCAACAGCAAACACAAACCATTGTGCGCGATACTTAAACACACGTTAAGAAGGAAATCGTTGGCACTTTTGTCAAACTGTTTTTTAACAAGACGACTGTTTTTGAGGTTGATGACTCAGGGTGTCCGTCTGTTTGTACTTCACGTTGAAAAGCTGAGTTGACCCAATCTGGTTGTTACAATTTCACGCTTTTGTATCTGCCGCCGAAGGCCTCACATCGGCGTTGCGCCGCTCATCAAGCTCTACACCCAAACTTCATCCCGCAGAAGAGCAACTCAGACGAAATTCACTTCCTGCAAAGAGGCACCAAAGCTCAGCTGGGCCTGCCCTGGACCCGGGGACATGCAAACTTTTCATCTTCTAATCCAATGCTCAGATAAATTATGAAATTTCATGCGGTATGCAACTGCGACATTTTACGCCAGAGAAACAACTTCACGACGGGCAAACTGCATTATTAAACTTCGAAATATCGACAGCGAATCCACCCCTCGGCTAGCACAGTTTCAATTATATTTTTTAGTCAACCAGATATTTAGTTTAATCCCCACCCTACGAGCACGATGGAATAGCGAATTGCTGAATGGTCCGATACGGCAGAAGCTTAAAGCAACCGTTACACAATATAAATTAACAAATTTTCGCGCAAAAGCCGTGCAAAGCCGTCAATGAGAATACTGGGTGTTATTTTTTGCAATTGGTTGTATTTCAAATAATTCATTCGCTAATAGCAACCGCAACAAAGTCAATGTATACAATGGATTGCTCTGCAAAGTGTCAGTGAATGGTAAAAAATGAACGGAAGAGGGAGGGCAAAGACAGGAGTCAGTTGTTTTCTCCACTGTCCCTTAATAGGACCAGTTTCAATCACTGCGTTTTCAAAACTAATTGACCGTTAATCATAGAGGTTATCTTGTCAATAACACTATAATCTGTGACGGAATCGGTAGTGTAGTGTAGTTTGATGTAGTGTAGTGTAGTGCAGTGTAGTGTAGTGCAGTGTAGTGTAGTGTAGTGTAGTGTAGTGTAGATTGACGTAGTGTAGTGTAGTGTAGTGTAGGGTAGGGTAGTGTAGTGTAGTGTAGTGTAGTGTAGTTTGATGTAGTGTAGTGTAGTGCAGTGTAGTGTAGTGTAGTGTAGTGTAGTGTAGTGTAGAGTAGTGTATTGTAGTGTAGTGTAGTGTAGAGTAGTGCAGTGCAGTGCAGTGCAGTGTAGTTTGATGTAGTGTAGAGAAGTGTAGTGCGGTGCAGTGCAGTGTAGTGTAGTTTGATGTAGTGTAGTGCAGTGCAGTGCAGTGCAGTGCAGTGCAATGCAGTGCAGTGTAGTGCAGTGTAGTGTAGTGTAGTGTAGTGTAGTGTAGTGTAGTGTAGTGTAGTGTAGTGTAGTGTTGTGTTGTGTTGTGTTTTTGTTGTGTTGCGTTGTCAGGTGTAGTGTGGTGTACTGTAGTTTGTTGTACTGTAGTGTAGTGCAGAGCACTGCAATATAGTGTAGTGTAGTATGGTGTGATGGGTGTACTGTAGTGTGTTGTAATGAAGTGTAGTGCAGTGCAGTGCAGTGCAGTGCAATGTAGTGTAGTGTAGTGTAGTGTAGTGTAGTGTAGTGTAGTGTAGTGTAGTGTAGTGTAGTGTAGTGTAGTGTAGTGTAGTGTAGTAAAGTGTTGTAATACACTACACTACACTACACTGTACTATGCTGAACTGTAATGCAATGCCATCACTATTCTATACCGTACTATTCTTTATTGAAAGTGTTGTGCTGCATACATACATACATACATACATACATACATACATACATACATACATACTGTGTCTCTGGTTCAGGTTTATCAGAAAGAATAGTGACTTTTATCTCTATTATAACCTGAGAAAACGTATTGAAACATGATTCTTTGAAAACAAAGCGCATAATGCGACGTCATTTGCCATCCACTTGATCTTAATGAGCCCATTGTCCATGCTATTTGCATATCAATAGGAACACAGCAAATGTTGCATATTCTTTCCTTTGAAGGGAAAAACACGATATTAGTGATCTTTGAATTTTATGAATGAACTATAAACAAACATTGAACTAGAAGCAGGTCCATTTCTGATGTTAAAAGAGTTGTACAAAATACTGGTCGGGTCATGTCTGCTAGTTCAGATCTATCTATCTATCTATCTATCTATCTATCTATCTATCTATCTATCAATCACTGTTCATGGTTTTTCAGTGTAGCTATCGACGCATACCGACGTATTTGTATGTCCATGCGGCGGACCACTCACAAGTCCGAATTTTTCCTCTACTTTCTATCCGTCTTCATCTGACTATCAACCTGCAATATCACACTCCTGTCTGTCTGTCTGTCTGTCTGTCTGTCTGTCTGTCTGTCTGTCTGTGTATCTGTCTGACTCTCTTTATATCTCTGCAGAAAGTAACCTTGTCAACTGTATGTCAATTCTTCCCTTCCGACTTTTTTACACAATGACGCCGTCTCTTTTCTGTCAGTGCGTGCCTGTCAGTCATCTGCCTTCCCAGTCCAACAGCCTTTGTCTGTCTCTCTGTCTGTCTGCATATCTATCGGTTGAGAGTACTACTACGAGTACTATTACGCGTTCAAGTACATGGCACATATCATAAACTGCCACAGTTGTAGTTGTCTGGGATGACACATACATTCGTCTATTCATCCATTGATTCGCACACATCATGAGCTTACATCCTCTTTATTTAGTTCTAATTATCTTTGTGCCACATCCATGAACATATATAGACATACAGTCAGACACGAAGACACACACACTCACAAAATGGATGAAGGATGGGGCTTAATACAGAAATTCTGGCATTATTTTATCATGGCGGCTTAACGGTGTTTAATGTTATGTTTGATGAATTATCTTAATAAGTTGCAGCCTTCCTTCCTGTTCTAAAGCCCATCTGAACGCAGCTGTTCGGCACCAATGTCCACCGTGAAAAGCCCCCTTTTCATCTGTGTCTGGACGAAATGTCAAAGCGTTACAATTTGCGAAACGCGCACAATTATCAATAATAAGATTTGTATAAATCACGGGAAATCATAAAACGTTCCCAAACTGTGAGCATTCAACTGCGGACAGGCATTATATACCACAATACAAAACAACGCGTTTCTGGGATCCATGCATTGCGCATTTACCACAATTGTGTCGGGCTTTTTTATGATAAATGCCAGGGTAACAGACATTTGCCTCTTCAATACAAATCCGGGGGGGGGGGGTCATGCTTTTCTTTGAAATAAGTAAGTGATTAATGCGTAATTTTTTTTCTGATGATGCAATTTTTCCACCAAATGACGTCATCGTTTACGATATTGTGGTGTTTGCATGTCTCTCTCGGCATGTAAGATAGAACAACCATCGCTTAACGAGTCGGTATTATTACCAACATAAATGTCTAAAAACAGGGGATAGTGTCTTACCACGGCCGTATATTTTTTCTGTCAATATTTCATCTCTGTGACGGCTACGGCAGCTGGTTAAACATAGGTGGGTCAATCTTTCGGTACTTGCTGGCCGACTGTAGATGAACTACGCCTAGAAATCAACATTAACACTGGCTGTTGATGTTCGTCACAATTATAGCATCTTTGTTAGAGTGCAACCCCGTATTCCAACCAAGAAGTTCAACGTGTCATAAGGAATCATTTTGTCTGAAATGATCTCTGCTGAGGTATATTATTAGTCTCAATACAAGAAAACATGGTAATTTGATGTAGATGACTCGACCCCTTAGTACCCTTCCGTGTTCGGCTTCATGGACGCTGTTAAGCAAGCCATCAAGACGTTTCCGCTTAGTGTAATTTAGATCACGTTGAACAGACAGGGACAGGAACAGAGAGTCGAAGATACCGTTCTTTAGAAAGGCAGGTCAGAGGAATCACTGCACGGGAAGATCAGGAACTGAATGAACTTGAAAACGACCTCATTAAGATGTCTAACAGATGAGAGACAGAAAATTGAGCAAACTGTCTGCAGCGCACTGTGTGAGATTGAGAGCGCGCCAGAAAAATATAACAGAGGAGCGAGGTCGCAAAAGGAGGGACCGTTTAAATTCACAGACAATTTAGCCATAGCTGGGGAAACCTTGGATTAATCTTGACAGTGGCAGGCCAGTTTATTCAGGCACCGTTTAAACAATTAATAAAACACCAAATCGATGACTTTCACATCTAATCGATTTTCCTGTATCCTGGAATGTGAAGGTGTTGTGAACACAGCAAATTTGCATAATGGATGAATGACTTTCATTGCAGAGAAAAAATGCAAGGCGATTGAGCGCAGAATTTAAGATCGACGCAATTAGTTTTTCATTCATCAACGTAAATCCATCCCGTCTTTGTCATTCAATTCAACTCAATCATTGTCCGAAGCACATCGTTATCGTTTGTTACATAATTAATAATAAAAAGCGCCAAAAGAGATAATTTTTATCTGCGGCAATTACAACGGACGCTAAATTGACACAAATCAGAGTACGAGGACAGTTTTTCCCCTGTGTTCCAATTAGCAGTTATTTGAATTTTTATGACTTGGCATTTAATTTTTAAAGTGATGCACATCGCAATACGCATGACAGAGCGAGTATTTTGCTACGAACAAATTGGGGCAAATCGGTTCTCGTCAATCAGTAAAAAAAAATCAGTGTTTGTTGAACATCGATTCCTCCAGCATGTAACTCTGGTGAAACCGAGCTGAAATACGCGGGAAGACAGACCTGCAAGGCCGGCGAGTCACCGCGACCGCACGCGCCCTTTACAGACGCACGCGTATATGGTGCGAGTGTGCGTATACGCTCTTGCTGAATGTAGCGCCACTAACTACGTAGAACTTGTTTATAATCCCGTCACTGTTCCCTTCAGAGCAAGACACGGGAGATGCGTCTGAGGCTATAGCAAAGATGGCAACGCCAAACGGTATATAGCTTGATAACGCGGGAAACCTCGAGGTGTACTTTGTTCGTCTTCACACTTTGCATTAATGTTGTTGTCCATTCACTCAAAAACATGGCTTGACTAGACCTCTCAATAACGCAATGTCTGTGTACTTCTATGTTATATAATATATATATATATATATATATATATATATATATATATAGATAGATAGATATACTCGAAGCAAAATTGTGACTAAAAGAGACGAAACGTTACAGTTTGTTACGAACACATGACAAGAGAATTTCTGTCTCCTTTTAGTTCACATTTTTCAAATAAGAGTTTCAGAACACAAGTCAAAAATGTTTCTCTTTGAAGACACGTACTCCATAGAAATGAAGTCTTCGATGCAATGTCGTCAACGACAAAAAATCCCTTTGAGCCATAAAACCCCCTGTTCAGCATACGATTTTGTTGTGAACGTCTTTGTTGGTTTTGTATTTTCATTTTTCGTGTCGAATATGTTAGAGGGTGAAAACGTGGGCAGTTGTCGAGTTGACTCAATACACCTTTATAGCGCGTGTCCCATAGGGAATAAAGATATGCGTGGAGGTATACATGGCATATTCGTAATCATAACAAGGACAGCATCAAAAGAATATAGCCTACACAATAAATTAAACATTTTTTCATGTTTGTTCTGTCGTTTTCTGAGTTTTCTGAAGAGATCTGAATCTTTCAATTTGGATTTAACAGTCTGTAATTTTGACTTGCACGGAGGTTAACTCGAGTTGTACGGTACAGAACCAATTGCCCGGCACTGTTAAATTTGCTGTGATTAGATGGAGCCTCCTGCAGCAAAATATGGAATTAAATTTAATATGGTGCTACTGGTCGCTCTGTAATTTTTTTCAACCTCCATTTTTAATTTCGGAAGAAGCTCTTGTCGATCCTTATGTACACATGTTTGAAATATACTAATACATACTGAAAAACACCAAAAACACTATAAATTCGACATATAGAATTTGATTAAAGAATCGGATCTCCGGTCCATGGTAGATGTTAACCTATGGAAATCTGAGTCAGTGGCTGCTGAAGGGGATGTGGGGGACTGGGAGTTGCACATAGGTAACACAGACGGAGGCAGAAGGAGAGGCGGGGGGGCAGAGATGAGGAGAGGTGAGGTGTTACGGGTAACTTAGATCTGACGGAAGACTGAGGTACAATCCATACAAACTGAACTGGCAGTAGTTCGATTTTTGTTCGGTTACTTGTTAAGACGTAGGGAAAGGGGCTTAGCCTTGCTGTGTATGCATCATGATACGTGAACAGAAATTTCCAAGCAGATGTGCACCTAAGCATTAGAATTCTACTGAGGCCGTCGGGTTTATACGTTTATACATTGCAGTTATATCAACTGCGTACACTTGGTTGCACTAGCCTATTCAATTACAGCTAAGTTTGACGCAGCCCTCTCATTTCCTTGTTAAAATAATGACAACAATCGACATGATGCTTCAGTTTGCAAATTCGATTGTCTGCAACCCCTTTGATCTTTTTCACGAGCGGAATTGCATGGAGAGTACACATTATGAGTTCGGTTTACATATTTGTCTCCTTAAATTATCAACAATGGCTGTCAAAAAAACCTATTAGAAATGATAGTCAGAGTTACTCCGCACGGAAAATCGAAGCATAATTAAGTTTGCATAATGCTATTTGCCAGATCTGCTCTGAACGCGTCGTTTCCTCGTTGTACGGCGCGATGACCAGAGCTTTTCGCGCCAAATGATGTGAAACGGCCTAAAAGTGATTTCTCTTTCAGGTCGGCGTGAGCAGCATCAAAAATGGCACAAAAAGGGGAGGCAAACTTCGACAATTGAATAAGGGGGCAAGTCATTACAGGATTTCAAATTAACGATAATGTTATTTTATGCGTAAAATGGCGCTAAATTGACTTCAATATAACCTTTTCGTTCGCGCCACTAACGACGTATTCATTTTTCTATGAAATACGGCCAATTTTGAAAAGAGGCCTTTCTCTATTTCACTTGCAATTTGCAAAAAATACCGCAATTAGCCTGTGAATGTCAAATTGGTCTGAAAACTCCGGTTCACGTGAGTTCTAAGAGGCATTTTTTTGAATTCTGGCGGGAACGGACTATGTGTAGTACGAGGGGGCGATTTTTGTGCCGCCGGCTATTGGCAGTGAAACGACGCGGAACGTAATCTGACTAACTATCTGATTTAAACAACGACTATCAGCCAATGTGACACTTGACATATCTGATTAATCCCTCTTTGAAAACCGACAAATTGTACGTCGTAATATGACAAGGAAACCTTTCCCAGTTTCGAATTTCCCTCTAGGGCTTGGCAGAAAACACAGCAACCATCAACCAGTTTGCTTAAACCGGTGGAGACAACCAGAGCGTGAAAATCTCGCTCTTTTTTCGCGGACGTGAAGAATCCTGAAGAATATTTCCAAGTTTTCGTTGTTCTGAGTTTTAAAACCAATATTTCATCCCATCAGTACCATTACATAGCGATATAACAGTCAAAACTTAAACAAAGGCATACACGCACAAACACAAACTGAATGCTACCTTAGCACAACTCGAAATCTGATATCTGGACGATATCAATTGTCATCGTTGGGCATTTTATCAAATTCTTTGCAGGATTTAATGTTCACACCTTAATTGTATGTATGTATGTATGTATGTATGTATGTATGTATGTATGTATGTATGTATGTATGTATGTATGTATGTATGT
>LD343663.1:238554-257663 GCA_001465055.1 Ptychodera flava | reverse complement strand
CTCTCTCTCTCTCTCTCTCTCTCTCTCTCTCTCTCTCTCTGTATTTAATTTTGCGGTGATGAAATAATCACAAATCCTGTGTGCGAATGGAAACCTTAATAATCCACTGAAAAAGTAACCCACCCCCAACACACATATTATTATGACACTGTAGACAATGATTAGTTGAATCCAGACAAGGAAACTAAGTCTTCTTAATTTTACTTCTTAAATATTGTAATATATCTGGTAAATAGAGGAGACTATTCTCTGATATGGGTTCGATGATGCACCACTGACGTCACGATGTCTTTTCTGTGCATTCTTGTTAGTCATGTACAAGACAATATGATATGCTAGAGTACAGATCCATGACTTGCAGTCGATGTTCTCTGTGTTTTGTTTTACAGCGTGTCAATTGATAATTGTACATTCGTGAGATAGAGATGCGTAGAGACAAGGTCACACACGAATCTTGCAAAAACAGATATTTTGCCCGCTCCAAATGTACTCCGAAAAATATTTTTTTTCTTCTTAGAGATACTTTCTATCCCTTCAAAATGTATTCTGAACTTAGGATTTACCATCTCCTGTCTTTTTCTATGCAGTTTAAATCAATCAGTCGATTAACTTCATTGTTTTTAGGTAATTAAAAAATATTTTATCTTATTATCTTATTGCCAAGTGACAAAAACCTTATGTATGTAAATATGTACGATTTTAACAGAGATTGGGTCAAATATAAGTAATATTTGTGTGTTTCCAGTAACATGCCTCTAAAATTTACTAGTTGGTCGGAGGTTTTTTAAAATTTTCTCTTTGTTGGTCGAGACCTATAAAGTACGGTAAAAGTTTGAGAGTTTACTCAATGGAAAAATGCGAAAAAAATGACCAAGGTCGATGGGATTTTCTAGGGTCAGGTTATCTGAAACGCAAATATTTTTTTTCGGCATCGTTAAACTTTCTCAAGAGTCTTGTACTTTTCTGCTGTCATTCACCGATTAAGAGAATTACAATTAAATAAACAAATGCAGTCAATCAACACAAAAACATCGATCTGTTTAAACTGCCCATCCGAAGTCAATAAAAGTGATTTCACGACTTCATGAAATCACGTGACAATTACATAATACATAATCTACTGATCAAAGCTGAGCTTTCACAGGGAATTATTGTTTAATTTTAAAGAGGCCGATCACATTACAACGCCTTTTATTGCCGCGCAATGCCTTTGATCTCCGCCCTAATGTACGATTCTCAGTCATTTTATTAATGTTCATTCTTTGCGTACAGACAGGTAGTACAAGGATGCCTTGTCTCTTATTTACAGGCCGCCATTGCATGATACACTCATGTACAGCATACTGTATGCAATAAAGCATTGCTCTAATTTTGGGTTGATGTCCTATCTCCGGATGGCTTGCTGTAATTATCGCCCAAGGATATGTCAGGGAAATAAATATGACCAATGTTCATTCAGGGTTTTCTACTGGCAGATCATACGTTAATCAAACCACGATATTGCAACACAGTCTTTATAACTTAGTATGTACAAAATTACAGTCCCTCAATCATGGAGGGACTGTGACAATACCAAATGTGCAATAAAAGCACTAACTTTCAAGACGGACACTCCTCATAATTAATATTGTCCTAGTTAGTTACACTTTAAGCGCTCGTTGTTTGTCTTGAAGACCACATTGTCAAAAGGTGATATCTCGCCTTCACACCAGCGCAGTCGTCGCTAATGATACGCGACTCAGGTTTTATGCAGATTTTCCCCGCTTCATACAAAAGAGGTGAAAAGGATTTTTTTGTCTTTACTTGGCAATGTAAAAGGCACATAAAAACGATGACCGGTGGACAATTCCGGTCATTGACCCTCAAAGAAAATGAGGGCTGGCTTGGATGACGGTTACTGGGGCACACAAAAAGGCATTTGTTCATGTTATTATGTAGAGATTCAACCACGTCCATTGTTTTGAAGAAAGAAAACGAAAACAGCGAGATAACAACTGAATACCCGTACCAAGATCATTAGTAAACAAGAGGCCGCCCCTTTGGTAACGCATCAAGCACTCATTATGCGTGAATATGGAGACTGAAATCGACTGAAAGTGGCTATTGGGTCAAGAAGCAACAATTAATTAAGTTGACTGGTCTTTGAGAGTACACCCACGTTTAAACAAACAGACATTAAATCTTTTCTTTAAGAGTTTGGATTGCTGATTATGTAGCAACAGGTACTCCTCTCAAGTCCTAACCATTTTTTATTTGTTGTGTACTTGTCACTTTTCTTTGTATTTACCTGTTAGTTTGCGATGTTTGGTATTGTGCTCACGTTGCATAAATATCCGTAACTGCCTTGAGGACAATTTGCTCAAAGTGGACCAATTCAGAATTTTATCGCATGATAAGCTAGCACTCGGGTGTAAAAAAATTCAGAAAGTCACTGAAAAGTATGCAGGTTATGTAACACAATGCTGCCAGTTTGTGATTTACAAGTATTCGATGCTGATCTCTGTCAGGGTTGATATTTACTATCGTTTGACATTACGAGGGGATGTGTATATCATGTGAACATAGGATGCACCTTGGGGACCGGGACAAGTTTTTAGACTCTCAAGTTTTAAAATATTTTTTTAAACTGTTCATGTAGACTCACGTTGAGGCTTGTGAAGTAGGTGAACTTTCCAACGTCCTAGTTTTGTCACAGTCCCTCCACTCTCTTGAGTGTCACAGTCCCTCCACTCTTTGTGAGTGTCACAGTCTCTCCACTCTTTGTGAGTGTCAGTCCCTCCACTCTCTGTGAGTGTCACAGTCCCTCCACTCTCTTCAGTGTCACAGTCCCTCCACTCTTTGTGAGTGTCACAGTCCCTCCACTCTTTGTGAGTGTCAGTCCCTCCACTCTCTGTGAGTGTCACAGTCTCTCCACTTTCTGTGAGTGTCACAGTCTCTTCACTCTCTGTGAGTGACAGAGTCCCTCCATCTCTGTGAGTGTCACAGTCCCTCCACTCTCCGTGAGTGTCACAGTCCCCCCACTCCCTGTGAGTGTCACAGTCCCTCCACTCCCTGTGAGTGTCACAGTCCCTCCACTCTCTGTGAGTGTCGCAGTCCCTCCACTCTCTGTGAGTGTCGCAGTCCCTCCACTCTCTGTGAGTGTCACAGTCCCTCCACTCCCTGTGAGTGTCACAGTCCCTCCACTCCCTGTGAGTGTCACAGTCCCTCCACTCCCTGTGAGTGTCACAGTCCCTCCACTCCCTGTGAGTGTCACAGTCCCTCCACTCTTTGTGAGTGTCGCAGTCCCTCCACTCTCTGTGAGTGTCACAGTCCCTCCACTCCCTGTGAGTGTCACAGTCCCTCCACTCACTGATCGGCGCTGAATTATTGTACTCTTTCTTTCCCTCCTAACTAAAGTTTGATATGATGACGTTTTCAATATTCCTTTTCCATCGATGTGGATGTTTTCACGTCCCTTCAACTATTTCAACAATGTATTGATTTGCAGCTGTTATTTGTTTTGCTATAATCATTGCATGATGAGATACTCACTTCAGTGTCATTTCTCTGTCTTAAAGTTTCCGGGTCGCTACAGGAACAAATCTTCCTGACCATCAATTCCGGTTGTTGTCTTTTCAACACGAGATTGACATGAAACAAAAATTTGTCAGACTGTCCTTTTCGTAACTATGATAAAAAGTTCTAAATTTTGCACAACGAGTGGACAGAATCGAATCTAGTGAAATGAAATTGATCTGGGTTGAAAGTCGATGACCATGTCCAAGTCAAAGTGATCTACTACCCCAAAGGAAAACTGAATAAAATCTGTGTGGGTTTTATTCCCATACGTATATTGAAACTATAGCACTTTATAAAATTGATTTATTTAACATGACTCATAGATGTTCACGTTTCTTGTATGGCGAGTGTAGCAGGGAGGGGGTATCTTGCTTGTTGCGTTCTTGACGCTATCGATGGCCCTGGTCGGGAAGGGATCGCTGACAAATTGTATTTCATCATAATACCGGTAAACGGTACCTTGTCTTGTCGAGGTACCCATGTAACTACCCCAAACATGAGCCGTTCATAATCGTTTAACCTTTCAAACTGCAGCAACCAATCAGTCTCCTCTCCATACCCCCCCCCCCCTTTCACAGCATCGCCCCGATTTATTCCAGCAATATAAACGATTCCCGGCGAAACCATTCTCACTCGCTGAGCATTAAAAAATACGTTAACTCTATACCAATTCAGCCAAAATCTATATATGACAATGTAGATATTTTCCCGGGAAGTCTAAAATTGTCGATAAACTCTTACATCCTATAATCAGCGTGTGATAATGCCCTCATCCATCGAAGCCGGCAAACAGGATCAATTATAGTATGATTTACGATGTGACGTTGACAACATACAAACCAATCAAGAACGGTGTATTGCCAACATCAGAAACGACGAAGCTGTGCGTTCTTCAGTCGGAGTTACAGCCAATCAGAGACCTGATAGTATCACAGACCACAACAGTTGGAGTCCAAATATGTAAGAGTTTCTTCAAACATGTTTGATCAGTTCAGGCACTAAATGGATGGATGAATGAATGAATGAATGAATGAATGAATGAATGAATGAATGAATGAATGAATGAATGAATGAATGAATGAATGAATGAATGAATGAATAATGCAATGCATTTGGCCAGAAAATTGTATTCTGCTTTGGAGCTGGGTGACAACACTTGCCATAGTGACCGCCGATTTATCAAACTAGGCCGTACGATTTATAAAGTTGAAATGCGGCAACTACGTCACCACTGCCTCGCAAAAGCCGCATTCTACGATATTTTAATTTCTTTTTTGCGGGATTAATACATAAATAAATAATTTACCTGAATTTTAAAAAATATTCGTCTTCATGCGTTTATAAAACCCTGATCTAAGGTTCAGAAAAGTCGCCTTTGATCTACCTATCTATCAATGTTACTATCTGAATGTCTACTATCTATACATATCGATTTATTTGTCAAGCTATCTGCCTATCTATCTGTCTGTACATCTATCTATCCACCTGTCTGCCTGTATATCTATTTATCTGTTTGTCTGCCCATCTCTGTCTGTTTGCCTGCCCTTCCATCTACCAATCTGTTTGGCATCTGATACGTAGACAGTCAGCCATTTTACACAGCTTTCTGCCTGTCTAGCTGTTGGAGTGCGTTGGTTTACTGATCTTGGCTTCACTGAATTATTGAATAACAGGAGCTTGGTCGAATGCTAACTTCGAAGGATAGACGACGGACGAATATGGCACCGATAAAACAAAAAATACGAGCCTAAATCTACAGAAGAAAATTATATTAGGGCCGACGTTAATCAATGGATAACGCAAAGAAGAGGCAGGGTGTTTCAAAAGAAGAAAGCACACCAATATGAGGACAATCAAAGTCCATACCAACTGATAGGTGTTAAGGGGAGGGTAAGTGTTCGGTTGGTGTGTACCGGGGGGGGGGGTAACTGCGTGCCCTGGAATCGTCAAACATGGGGCGCCATGCGATAATCTACAGCTATGTCCTCTTGATGTCCTTGTCTAGGGTCGGGCTTGCCAATCCAGGTGAGGCGAAATACCAGTGGCAAAACAAACGTTTGAATTGCTGCGAACAATGACCTTTTCTCGAGGGTCTATGCTGAAATTAACTTTGATTAGCAAATAACTTTACGATCAGCCATGACTGTAAATACACTGAAACGCCAACCTGCACTTGTGAAACGAAAACGGCGTGTGTATAGTATTGTTCTTTTTAGAGAAATATTTGAAGTGAGTTCATCCTAGAACTCAATAAAACACACTAACTGCGGCAACAAATGTACATACGGAGACATAATTACCTAGGGTACTGGGGCGAATGATTGTGAAAATCGGACAACTGAAAGGACACGCTGTGGGATTTTTTGCGGCTGAAATACGCCATCTGGCAGACAGGTCTGATATATTGTGTTGTTTCTCTCCAGAATAGCTTCATTTTCTCGATTTACTGGTAAAAAAATCTGATGGTTTACCCTTTTTGTGTCTTTTTGAATGTGTATACATTGCAGAGGCTTACAGACAGCCGAATCTGTCGTTTGTGCCACGCGTGGGTCTCTATCTACCATGCAATTGTCTTGTGGTGCAAATTTCCTTACTTTTGTTTGTTTGTTTGCTTGTTTCCTCTGCCTGTCGTCAGCTTATTCTGGGTCGAGACAGGTTCTCTTGAAAAAAAGGGTTCTCCTTTATCACTTCTTCTTTTCAACATTCCTTTAATGAAGTTAAACATCTGTCTGACTTCAAGGTCACCATCATGACCTCGCTCATATTCACCCTGGGGAGAGTATTCCCTGTACCTTCAAGTGTTTGTATTACACACAAACACACATACGTACACACACACTGACACATATGCACACTTATACACTCACAAGCATAAATACATAAAGCATGGCTAGCAACCTATACTGTGAATACTGAATCACCGCAATTCGAAAGCGTTCGTTTCAAACGCATACATTGGTTCCTTGAAAATGATCCGAGCTTGTCCTCTTAACGTTACTTACTGTCATATAGCGTGAAACAAGGAAGTCACGAATCGCATTCATCTATAGACAATTGTTGGAGTTAAAAAGAAACTGGGATCTGCAAAATTTTACACAAATACGCCCGCGGGTCTGAGATCCGCCATCCACGAAATCTGTGGCCACGGTTTGGCTGTCAGTGGCTGGCAAATGTTTAGGGCAAGGGAGTCAATAATACGAGGAATTAAATCTAGAAAAATACTGAAAGGAAGTGTTAAAAAGCTGCATACTAGAAAAATTAGTACTTTCTGGTTGGACTTGAAGCGATTCACTCAAACGTGTAGATCTCTCAGAAGAGGGATTCTCTACAGCCCAGCCTCACAGAACGTTGCAGTGTAGCAGTGTGGAGTCAGATACAAAAGGCGGGCCGGCAAAGTACTGTGGCGTCCATTGAAACGAACGAGAGGGGAAAAAAGAACTTCAAAAGAAACAAACACACAGCATTGAAACCGACAGCGACATGTATTGTGCGTCCGTGTAATGAAATCAACGCGCTTCTATTCAGATCCACTCACGTATTGTTCGTAGTAAAATTGGAAATAATTCTAATAATAGCGATGTGAATAATGGGGGAACACGGTTGAATGGCAGAGTACACTTCTCCGACAATGAAGTCTTTTCAGCAATGAATTGATGTAAATATTCGTGTATTGACTGGAGTCATACAACTCGCCATACCCTTTTATTCCTTAGGTTTCCGCCATAGAATGAACTGAGACGAAATCAACAGTGTACTTGTATGGAGATTAGCAGCGAATCCGTTGCAATTAACATACCGAATGCATTTGTTCAAAAGGTCCGTGCGGGCCAATTCTCTTCGCGACAATAAACACACGATTGTGTTTACAGGCAATACACGACAGTCAGACACGTCGAAACCCAGGTCTTTGGTTTCTGATTGCGTCCTTGTTTTGAAAGGGGAGGGGGAGAAGTTCAACATATGGGCAATATCTTCTCTTCACTCACCCTGCTTGTCCGAGAAATATTGTACTAGCGAGAGAGTCAAAACCCTTATCTTAAGATACCCCTTAATTATGGTGTTACAGCCAGGGAAGATAAAAGCCGTTTACCCTTTCACAAAAATTCATGGTTTTCTGAGGTACTTAACTGCTTTACCAACAAAAACATCATTGTCGACCGTTGTTGTTAAGGAGATTAATCCGGTCTTTAGACCTATATAATATATATATATATATATATATATATATATATATATATATATATATATATTTACATACATACAAATGTATGTGCATACAAATATATAGTAAACTAAAAATCTAAATTCCGATTGACAGTTGATCCAGCCTACGCGTAATACGGTAGCTGTTTCTGTGTAACCACTTCCCGTAGAGTGTAAGCGATTCTGTAATTAAAACTGCTAACTTAATCAAAGGGTGTGTGAAAGTTGTTCGCACATTACACTCCCCATTAAGTGCCACTTCACAACTTCCAATACGGGATTATGACCGATGCAAACAAATTAAAAGCGTCGCGGGGATCAAAACTCACACCGACGGTTAACAAATTTTTTTCTGAATCCGAGCTTTTGGGCAGTTTGCCACGAGTGTGGTAAGAGATGGAGCATATGTGGCCGGCCGGGCACGTATCAAAGCGACGGGGGGAACGCAAAGCGAACGTCATTTGATTTGTTTATCCTATTTCACAACTTTCTGCCACGTCTAACGTAATTCTGCCATCTTTTGTTGCTGCTTGTTTGGTAAACTTTTATCATTTAACAACAGTGCGCGACCAAATACCTTTGAAATGGAGGGGTCGGCTTTTCATGCCAGGGCGATTAGCGAGCGACAAGATCGGCTCAGTTCTTTTGACATAGGTGGAATACGTCTTTATTTATACTTAAGATATACCTCCAATGTCAATAAAGGGAGGATCTAATCGCAGTTGAAAGAAAAGACATGGTGAACGGTTATCTGTAGATCTGTAGGTGGAAACCATAGACCCTGGAGCGAATGTCTTCAGTAACACTCTGTTTGGCATGAGCAAAATGTCCAGCACAACTGGCCATGACCAATGTCTCAATTAGAACAAAACAGTAGAGTATTCACTCCGTTCTCTGAGTCCGTTTTGAATATGGTTTCGTTTCCCGGGACTTGAAGATTTTCTCTACTTACGGCGACTTTGGTTTCATTTCGGATGACTACTATGCGGGGATGCGCTGATTATTTGAAACGATAAAACTATCTGAAGTGTTATCATGAGGAATGCGTCGGTATGGTGTATCGCCAAGTCAGGAGTGACAACGGTACTCATCGCAACACGGCCAGTTTACTCGTGTGACGGAAACCTCGTTTGCGGCTTCCTGGTTACGCACTCCTCTTCAAGGTGTGAGATCTGGCCAATCGCCGAAATATTTCCGCTACAAATCGAGCAAAAAGACGAATACTTCAGCTCCCGTGTTTCAATTTCATCTGCTTTGTTGGTTATTACTTCAGTAGGGCGGTCAACAGTGCATGGCCTTGGATCGCTTCGCGCGCTTGCACAGATCATCCGCACAAATCAGCGTTCGAGTGCGCTATCTCCGGCTACACTATCATATCAACGAGCCTTTCCTTTCCCAAGGCCCATGGACTCTTTATCATGTTAATACGGTTGTACATTTATGAAGTGTGACAACGACCATCCTATTAGCTTAAATACAAGCCATATCAATTTTCGCCAAAGCTGGAGAGGACGTTAAATGTCAACTTGGCGTGTTTGTCGGCAGTATTCGTGTAAGCCGTACGAACGTACACAGGACATGTACATCGCGCGAAACGCCAGTGTTGATTTCGTTCGTCGCGTATTTTCCCTCTGTTCAAACGATAGTAATTGACACAGAGGAACATGTTTATTTCAAATGAAATTGACAGCCCGGAGTGACGCATTTATATCAGACACGTTTCGCCGTAAAATAAAGAGTAATTACCTCGGATGAGCAAAGTTGGTTGTCGGCTGGCGGGTGAGGTCACACACTCTCTGCAGTGCATTGACAAACACGTTTGACCAACTTGCCAGCAATGGGACAGCAATCAAGCCTACCAACACAATGGGGCAGTACAATCGTCGGGATTAAAGGGGGACATTTGCATTACTTTGCACAATAATTGCCTCTTTGTATACCGTCGAATTCAATGGCCAGATGAAACACATCATGCATCTGTATAAACCACCCTGATCGGGCATGATCAGGAACCGACAGGTAGCATCCAACCTCCTGCGGTCCTAAGTTCAAGTTTGTTCTGACGTTCACCGGTACGGGCTCTTCCCCCGCAACACCTGCGATAAATACCCGCTATGTTTTTCGTATTATTCTGACCAAAAGTATCGAATGGACCTCACTAAATATTTATTTTTGTTGTATAGTAAGGATTTCTGGACCCTTTGACAACACGTCTATTCATCTCGCCTTGCCATCATCAATATCCCTCTAGCCATTCTCTGGGGCCACACCCCTCCATTCACAGTACCCCTTTCATACCACTTTGTCCCTGTTTATTTATTCCTACTGGTTTCTTTCTATGTTATTGTGAGGCGTTGTATGCCCCTTTCTCATGCAAATCAGTAGTATTACCACTATTGTAGGATGAACAATCGCTTTGCTGCAGTTTATCGCCTGTTCATCGTTCACTTATTTATTTATGTCATATTAGCCATTCAGGGGCTCATGTATTTTTTAGTATGTTGTTATTTTTCGCCTTTTGTACCCGAGCGAAACCCCTTTGTATTATTAATACCATGAACAACTGAATACAATGCGAGCATAGAGTAACCACTCTATTCATTCAGCCCAGCTGCATTTTTGGTGAACTGGGAACTCCATTTTCAGGGTGCGATCTGACCACATCCCTTCGTAGAGACGGGGAAAACATTCTGTGGCCTTGCTCGAAACTTGGTGTCTTATCTGCCCCACCCTAGGTGCACCAGGCCAAATCTTTCTAACTAGCGATAGTAGATCTACCTGTGCCACTTTGCTACCCACTCTACGGACGAGGAATTGTCAAAGAATTAGTATCGGTCGTTAAGACCAGTAACAACGAAAGCGACGCAAACACACTGTGCACAACCGACATTGAAAATCGTTTGCGGTTATTTAACTTAAGGGCATCGTGATTGGCGGAAGCAAGTTGAAACGTACACGAGCAAGCAGACACCAATTACCTTACATGCAAAAAAGAGGAGTAATGTCGCACACTCCTTCAAACACGTCGTCTTTAAAACGGTTTCGTTATTTCCCCCACTGATCATTCTCCAGCACCTGTTATAAAGGTTGGGAGCCGAGTAACTTCTGACAGCCAAAACCGTTGCAGGTGTTAACAAAACATCAAACACAGCAGAGTTGACCGTGTTTGTCAAACTCGGACGCAGATATCTATGTAACCGCGGTATGGTAGTACACACACAGAAATCGTATCATGGCCTTCAATGCACAAACAATGACGTTTTTGCTTCAGTTTCTCGTGTTTTTTTTACTGTGACTTAGTTCAAAGACTGAACAGACTCGGTACAATTTACATTTGACAGGAAAACAAAATCAGTATTAAATAACGACTGCTAAAACAAATACAAAAATGCATCGTTTTGATCTGCGACATTGAAATTTCGATCCACTGCGTCGTTACCTCCTCTTATACCAAAAAATAAGTCAATATACTTTACACTCGTAAAATATTATCTAAATATTCGAACACATAAAATTTGTTAGAAGTCCTTTTCTGGTTTAGTTCTTGTGTGACAAGGCAGCATTAGTAAGTCGCTTGTGAACATCAACTTTTTGGGAAAAAAAGGAAATTTCAGTACTTTAAACATTAAAAAAATAAACAAAAATACTTGACTTTATCCCTCAACCCTCGTTGAAAATAAATCTTACAAAACTCGGCCAAAGAAATGAGCCGAATGTGATAAACAAATCATGTTGATCGTCTTTTTATCTCTCTAAATCGGGGAGGGATAGGGTTAAGTTAAACGTTAGGATCATGAAACGAAATTATATGAACAGCTGTATCTCATCGTTTCTAATCGAAAACATTGCAACAACACTTCTACATTATACGGTGGCGGCCAGCTACACGTCACCTTCACCATGAAGGGAAAATATATAATATATAAACTCATTTTTGGGAAATCATATAACAAAATGAATCCCGCGTCTAAGGTGTCCGTGAGCTTTAGGTTAACCATTCCCAGCCAAAATAAAGCTAGGTCAAACACAACATAATGTTTTGTTTAGAATTGTCATAGAAAGTCTTACTCAGTTCTAGTCATTTAGGCCTATATGTGCGATGTTGGCGGCGGGTGAGCCGTGTGGTGGTGGGCTGGGTGTGTCGCCGAGTAGTGTTCGTCCGGTTTTACCAGAATATACGCAACAGGGCGTCTGAGAGGATCCTGAGCTGGCTGCCAACAATTACAAGGCATCATGTATTGCTGTCCCGGCATTCCAGGCGTAGGATGCGTGTGTGTATGTGGTGTCGGGATGGAGGCCGCTCCGAACGCACTGCCAGGTAAACTCGGGTAGAGATGGGACGAGTACAGAGGGTTGGCACCTGGGTACGACCCGCCGTCGAGCTTGCTGTTGACCGACGCGTTCACAGAGTCCAGCAGAGAGTATGGCGACGTCGTGTTTGGCAAGTATGAGCGGACCTTTTCCGACGCCGAGTAGCTACTATATATATCGTTGGCTGACGACGTTGCGGTATAGTTACCGCTGGTGGGAATACATGGTATCGGAAATGCGTACCTGTCTTTCTTCAGTAGCGATTTGGGTTTACGTCTTGGCCGGTACTTATAATCAGGGTGTTCCTTCATATGCAACGCTCGTAGTCTTTTGGCTTCGTCAATAAATGGTCTCTTCTCCACCTCCGACAAGAGTTTCCACTCGGCACCAAGTCGCTTACTTATCTCAGAATTGTGCATTTTGGGATTCTCCTGTGCCATCTTCCGCCGCTGACCACGAGACCACACCATGAAAGCATTCATGGGACGTTTCACATGATCGACTGGTTTGCAGGCCATGTTGTTGTCGTCGTGTTTTTAACACTTTTTTGAAAACGCGGTCACTGTATGAGGTAGTACAGTACGGTCACAGACACGTGTCAAGTCAAAAGAATGACTTTCGTAAGTTACTGGCCTTGTCAAGAGTCCGAAAAACGTATACATTCACCCAATTCCGGCACTAGAATCACTAGCCGTCGTCAGTTGCGTGTGTCAGCAGACGTACCTTAGCTTCCACTGAACATAAACTTTTGCAGTGCACAGCGGTAAGATCGTAGTGGATTCTGTCCAATCAGATCTGTCGACACATAACTCCCGCCAAAATACAGACCAACGAACTCGTACTCGACCCACTAATTGGCTAAGGTTTGTGAATGAAAGTTGATTTCATATGTTAATTTTTATTGTAAAAGGAGGTTATCGATATCACATGACTGGGGTGCACACAATGATTGGTTTCAATGATTAATTAATATTTATCAGATCAAGATGGCGGTACAGCTGAGACCGAAATACGCAGAAATATGAAGAATTTTAGCATGGTTTCTAGTGCGGAGCAGGTTTGTACCCAAAAATTACGCAACAGAATGAGGCGGGAATTTGTGCGCGAGAACTCGCGAGTGTGTGATGTGAGTGTCATCGTCGGTTATTTCTCAAAATCGTCTCTCGATCGTCCACAACTCATTGTACGGTAACACTGCGTTTCGCAGGCTGGCTCACACACACACACTTGCGCCCAGTGGGCTGGAGTGGCGTGTGTCCAAGGGTCGAGCGTTTTGCTATCTGTACAGCGATAACGCGGCTTGTTACGGTGGCACGGCTTTTGTTAGTGTCACCACTTTAATATCTCGGCCTTTGTATGTGCATTGTTAAGCTCCAAGGTGCATGTTTGTTTAAGTGACCGTTTGAATGGGTAGGTTATCGCTTGTTGAATAGAATACAATCCGAAATTAAAGGTGAACTGCAATCGTTATCACCTGTCCATTGTTTTCCTCTGATAAGATTGTTTTTGCGATCATATTTGACACCGAGGTCCCACGTGAATTACTGCAGGTTATATACACCGTTGCTATGTTTCAGACGCCGGTTTTACAGTGCTCTTATTAAGTGCTTTTTTGAGCCCAATATTTTGCAATATTTTTTTTTTCAAAGCACAAAATTTAGAAATCGCCTTTACAACATTTCAGGGTAAATCGCATCTTATTTCAGCATGGAAGAGTGATCAGTGTCCCTTTTTAGCAAAGTATCAGGAAATTTTCGTTAAAAATCACGACCGCATACACCTAGGCCCAGCCGGCTATCACAAAGTGGTGATTTTTCCCCCGCTTTAGTAGTCGCAATTTTACTCACCGTTTTCAATTTGCAAATTCATTTTACACGCCGTTCGCACTCTATTCATCAGCGGGCCTTGTAAATGAATAGCATTGTCGCCGACCATATTGAATGAGTACATATTTCTATAGAAATCCCAGTGTACAAACAAACGTCAGCTTATTCGCATTTATCGCCACTATTTTCCGAGATTACCCCAACAAAAGACTCCACCACACTGTAAACAGAAGTGAGAAGTCATTCGATTATCTGGCACATAATCTATTACCAGCCATTGTTTGACAACACTTAATACCTTGTGAATAACTGTTCCAGGCCTGTTTTCGCAATAATAATTTCCTTGCCATTAAAGGCGTTTGTCACAGAGGAGGGCAGGCGAATAAAATCTATAGATGGGCGCCCCTAATTCCGAGTGTCGTAAAAAGAAAGATTGTCGGGCTACGGGAGTAGAGGTGTTCCTGTCATCAGCCATTTTCATGTAAAACTTTGGTAGAATCACAAAATTAACATCAAACAGGGAAAATATTTTTTTGAAAAGATAAAGAGAAACAAACATGCCATTCTCGTTTTGACATTCACCACATCGCTGTTTTGTTTCCGAATGAGCCAATTTTGATGAAAACGGGGGAAAAACCTGGGATAGGCAAAATTCCACACTATCACTAAGACAAATTGGACAAAATTGACAAATTTCCCAAGCTTGATGGCCGCCATTCAGCTGGGGAGTTTTGTCATTTTTACTGCTTCTTGGTTGGAGCCAATATTAAAACATAGACACAGGATATTGAAAAGTGGAGGGAAATTGAAACCTGTTTAACAAAATGATCAGACAAAATGGCATGAATTATTGTTGATATTAAAGAAATGGGCAAATTTTTAAATACAGCATATAATAATATAAATATTGTCATCAAACCCATGTAAATTTAAACATTTTGGGGGACCCCTAAAAATAACCCCCAAAACAAACAAACAATCCTATGAACAGAGATAAAAGAATTTTAAGTAGCCTTCCATCAAGACGGATAATGTACTGTGTCAAAATGACAATAAATCATATCGGTGTTGTTAAATCTGACTAAACAAATGCGTCCACAGAACACTTTCAATAAGAGTTAAAGATCCATTCACCTCGACTGTCAGTTGGTATAGCGCTTTGTTAGATGGTCCTGCATACATGGTCCCACGCTGTAATGGAAAGTTTAACTGGACAAATTGCCTGGAACAGTTAATGAAGCATCCGTATCCTTCTTAAGTGAAATTTACATCAGTCAAATTTCACACTTTAAGGGTGAAAAAAAAGAAACGCCATTGCTGATTTCCCCCATTTTTGATTCTTCAAAACCAGCTTAGACAGAGGCGCACATAGAAGCTGCAATGAATACCCGGCTTATGGGATTGCTCAAAGGTCTCAAATCAAAATTAAACCAGTTTTGTGTTGTCGGACACTGCCTCTAGTGGAGCCTTGACTATCATACGAGGGATTAGTAAATTTTGCATGCAAAGCAAAAAGAATACTAATTATTAACCAGTTTGAGCTGAAAGGGAAAAAATCAGGTGATATGGAAAGTGCTCGCAGACAAACACAAATTCTGCTTTTCAGTGTGTAGGCAGTCATTGTGCGTTTCCTTTGTGGTGCTGGCTGCTGATTCAGAAAAAAAGTTTCTCCGGTACCTTCTTAAGTCTCTCTTGGTGTTAGTAATCAAAGATTTTTTTTGTGCCGCCTCTCCGATGATGCGATAAAACCAAGCATTTGCAACGTTGATGTTAACGGATTTTTCTTCTCCCTTTTGAGAGCTAAAGAGAACGGGAGTCCAAAAAAAGAAAAAGAAAGGGAAAAAAAATCAATACACATATAACTGTACCAGAGGGAAGCAAGATTAATTCAAGCTGCAGAGGGTTTTTTGTACCAAAGCCCTCATTTTTAAGACTGAATTATTAATGGTGAGAAGGAAAATAAAATGAGACTGACAGAAATTTGGATATTTCACGGAATATTAAGTTGAATGAGGCTTTGATAAGATAAGAGAGGAATGGAGATACTGATAATACATAATAGCTTGCCGGCCTGTATTACTACATGTACTATGAGCGCGCTCTTTGCAAACTGGCGTCACTGAATGATATCCATCAGTAATAGACTGTTCCTTCAATGTTATCAGCACAAAATTGAATTAGAATACATACCCTGTGATTTTCTTCACGTTTTCAGTCTGTGGTTTTCCTCTTATCGTATTTTGTTTCTTTCTTTTCATTTTTTTTTCAGACCAAATTAAGCACGACACAGAATGAACATGTATTGATAATGGAAATCAGACTGTAAGTTAGATTGTATTGCTTTCGCGGCATTTACAAGATTGTCACCTTTCATTGTTCGTTCTTCATTGGATTTCTATACAGCAGTACTTACAAATCCGTGATTCTTTTTTTTTTATTGAATTCATTCTTTTTTTATGCTGTTGTTTTATTTTGTTTTGAGAGTGATGGAATTAGTTCAAATGTTTAGCATGACAAAATGGAAAAATGATAGAGTTGCAAATATGGAAAGTGCTTGAATGTTCAAATGTCATGTATACGTTCACTGATTATATACTTTGAACTCAGAATATTTTTCTTCGGACTTTGTAGGTATTTAAAATCCGTAAACAAAATACTGGTTCTTAATACTTCTTGTCATATAAGATGACGTATGTTGAAAAAGAAATGTTGAGTTGTCAAGTAAGTAAGATGATATTTATCCCCATTTTTCATCTTAATTGTGTAATTTTCTTCAAGTACTGTATTACCTTATACATCCTAGTCATAATTAATTGTTTGATTTCCCATTTGTATTTACCTTGTAACTGCAACATGGGTGATCATGGTACCGTATTGGGTGGGACTTTCAACCTGAATCTGTCGGTAGTTCATACGGAAAAACAAAATTGGATTTGTCTCTGTGATTTTTGCAGTCTCTGCTATACATTGACATTTTATCTCTTAGATAATCCATTAGCCTGTCCGTCTGAAAGAAAGCAAAAATATGGGAAAAAATTGGTGATCTATTAATTCCTATCGAGAAGAAAAACAATTATTGAGACTTGGCATATTGATCGTTGTCTTCGTAAGAAGTGTTGTGACCCTTCCATGGTCAAGTTCGGTACAAACCTACAGTTTTCTATGTTGAAGTTGGTTCTGTGTACTACAGCATAGGGATGAAAAGGTTTAAAGATTTAAACAGAGAAGTTGTTGTAACATTTGCGACATTGAAAACCCATCATGAGAAATACTCTCTATGTATTTGCCGTTGTGACATGGATGCCTGCCCTCGTTCAATGGAAAATATAGATTTTCTGATATACGCTGTTTTCTAACACAATTCTCTGATTGGAAAGCCTGTAAGGGCAAGATTGCATATCTGAAAGACTTCCTTTAATGCATTGACGGTTGTTTTTTTCCTTCGCCGGTCAATATTTATTCTCAGCTTCTCGTCTGACATTTGTTTGACTACCGCACGCCGCGCCATTCGATAATAAATGTTGAAATTCTATTGACTTTTTTCTTCCAAGAATTGGATTCCTTTTCATCTGAGCTTCAGCATTACTCAAGCCGATGTTTTTTGTATGTTATATATTTTTTAAATTCTTTTCCAGGGGTCAAGTTGAGGTCACAGAGATGAAAGGGTGGGATTGTCCTGATGAATGGAAAAAGATAAATTATTTGTGTGTTCAATGGACAAGCCGATAATCTGAACTACACTAAGGTGAGACTAATCGCACAAACAAAGCTTTGTATATCTGTCCACCCAAGGTCAGGGCCAGATGCCCCCATACTTAGGTTACCAGCCATTTTTCAATAGACAAAATCGCAAACCTGACTGAAAAATGAGCAGCTTAACCCTTTGAGTGATAAAGTCAGTTTTGCTTTGCCTTTGTACAAGATGGTACACAAAATGTTCTTTAGATCCAAGCATTTTTGAGATTTTTCCAAAATTTTGATAAAAACTGTAGCCAATAAAAAGTTATGTCCATTTTGTTCAAAATTATAAAAAAATTCATATAAATTGATAAAATATTGCACAAAGATTTTATTGGGAATAATTACAGCACTCAAAGGGTTAATAGATCTTTATGAGTGTACCCTTTGAGCTTAAAAGATGTACCACCAACTCAAGAAAGCCAAAGTTCTCTCTGAGCTTAGAAAAGTATGCTTAATATGTACTACTGAGTACATGGCTGATGCTGAGACATCGACAGAAATTCCTAAATTCACTGAAAAGAGTTCAGAATGTGTAAGTTAGAGGGCACACTATCTGTGTCTGTATCAATTTGCTTTGAGCGACAAAAATATTCTTCACGGCCACGAAGATAAATCTTGTCATAGCAGGCACCCAGTGCTGCACATTACTTCTTGACAATGGAAGAACTTTTTCCAGTTTGGCGTTTTTGCTTTGGCCTTAAAAGATCAAAGAGTCATCGATTTGTTCCAATAATTTTGTAGCTTTCTGTATCCCTTAATAAAGTTGTTGTTGGTTCAGTGTGTTTGTCTTGGACTGGAAATTCATCGGCTGCATGGAGTCATTGCAATGCTGCTGTTACACCGATATAACATGTACTGGGATCTCTACACTTTACAGTACCAAAGTTTTATGTTCAAACTTTTTCCCTACAAACACTAACCAAATCCCATGGTCAAGAGCACTGCATTGCTGAGGGCAGTACTTTTTTAAGTTTGTTAAAGCTACGTTGACTTAACTTTTGTCAATGTTTTCAGTATTTTTGGTCTACAATTTTTTGGTCTACTTCCCACAGCCTTTGTTGTATTACCAGTAATATCAATGCAGCGTGACAGTGTGTGACATGCATCGCATGATTGTTGATAATTGAATTTAAGTCCGGACCTGAATTTGAGCATCAACACAAACAGTGTAGGATGCATGATATATAATATATTTTTTATGCTGAAAAGCTTAATAGTGGGTATTTCAACACATTATAGGAATAACTTACAGACACATGCAACAAAACATGAAAAAATTATCAAATTAGCAAACTGAAAGAGCAAGGTACCCCTCTATTTCTTGTAAGTCACCCCTCCCCCTCTGATAACTGACTGAGACAATTACGTAGCAGTCTTTCTCATACAGTGTTGATAGAAAACCATGTACACTTCATTCTCTTGAGACAATGAGAGATGCAAAAACATTATTATTATGCCAATGAGACATCG
>LD343663.1:197871-238501 GCA_001465055.1 Ptychodera flava | reverse complement strand
GGGGATCCGAACCAATAGAGGAGGAAACTGACCCTTCCTTGGCGTCGATGTACATTTTCTCTTGTGTATACTGTTTAAATTTTGTTGTAGATGTTTTTTCACCATTACCAAAAGAAAAGCCAATTTACATCTTACATGATCACAGATGAGATTTCCCTAGACTGACACAGACTCTGCAATATCTATTTCAACTTTGGCAATGGCAGTACATTTGATTTTATCTTGATAGTTGTATTTCTGATTTATTTTATCAATAAATTCAAAGTTCGCAGTTGGAAACATCTTGTCAACATCTGCGTGCAGTTATTAATTTTTTTTTCAAACCAAAAGTTGACCAATGTGGTCAAACCTTTATCCATGGAAATGGACAGAAAAAGACTTACTCGCAGATTGATTTTGACCAATTCGAAAGCATTTTCATCTTTTATAATCCTGAATTTTGAATGAAAACTGAACAACAAAAGAAGAGAAAGTACTAAGAAATCCACAGCACGGTTGTAGGTTCCAGTCATCACCATGGAAACTAGACATGACTTTCTGCCCTTTCAATGTCAGGTAACAAACCAGTCAACACCGTTTGCCGTTTGCTGTCCGTCAACCATTGACCTGTGTCAACACTGTTTCCCTCCTAGGGCACTAGTTGATTTCACTGTGTTTTCCCATCTTCCTCAATAAATCAACAATTGTCATTTCAGCAACAAAACATTTAGTTAGAGAGTCTGAAGTTGGTCATCATAACAATTGAAATGGAACAAATACTTGTCAAGACGTTTTCACCAACCTTGCAGGGCAGAAATTTTTAGTGTGGGTGAATTGATGAAGATGCAAAGTGAAATGTTTCTATGGTAACCATTGCATTCTATGTCCACAAATCATGAATAAACTGATAACTCTTTCCCTAATTTTCCTAAGTTTCATGATCTTTTATTTTTATCATTTTCACTTCTTAGCTATTCTTGGTTACTCCATGGCAACACATATGTGGACAACATTGCTAGTCTGTCATGAATTTATGTTTGTTTTTTTGTTAACAAAATCAGTCATTTCTCAAACCAGCTGCAATCATTTATGTAAAAATTTCACACAGTAGATGAAAACGGGAAAATCCTCCCATTATTCAGAACTGAAAGCTGTGAAATTTTGTGGCTATAATTTGGGTGTGTATACAACTTTCCATTGTTCATTCAATGAAAAAAGCGCGTGTCATTTTTCTCTCTCTAGTTTTTACTTCCCTGATGACTCAATCAATACTCAATAGGCCCTATTTGTCGGGCAACAAAGACCCGACCCCCGGCCTACACGCATGCACGGGCTGTAACCCAAGACTTGTTTTCATTCACCCAATCTGTGCAGATAATGCCCGATGATGAAAAGAGGTGTACAATTCATTTGTAGTGTTTAAAATTGGAAGAAAGGAAGTGAGAATAGGGATGACCTTTGACCTCATTGATGGGGCTTTTACAATGAATCATGGAAAATTGAAATAGTAGCTACATAGATGAGATTGTAACTCTGCACTTTTTTGCATTAACACTTTTTTTTTGCCTTTTGTGTATTTTTTATCATCATTTGTGTTTGTGTCACTTGAAACCATTATATCATGCCATTTCTGCAAACTGACGCGGCTTATTTCTTTCTTCTTATTCTTCCCCTTCCCATCACCCAATATAGTTTTGCGTGAATTTGACCACTTTCTGTTTCTGAGGCGTACATATCTGTGGTTCATTACTGTGATTATAATGAGCACACTTTTTACATACATGTTGTGGAAGTCGTATGCGCCCATTCAACAGACCAGGGTAATTTCTCTTTCTTTTGTCATCTAGGTCTCAGCTCATTTCAGCTCCTGGAGGAAAGTGCGTTGTTAAAAGTCCGGTGTAATACGTCTTAAATAAAGTTGATAATGTCTTTTTTTCAGGTCTTCTGCTCCCAGTCAAGCTGAGTATGTGCATTGACTCATGTTTTGACTTAAGGCAGTAAAAAGAAAGGTCCGCTACCCAATTACTCCTATTCTGCCCCAAGTATTCTATTTATGCTACCGACTCTATCAAAAAGTTCCACGGGAAAGTTCTATTTTCCCAAAAAGATGATGAACACATAGCAATTTCTTTTCAGCTCAATATTCTCCAGAAATTTAATACAGCATTTTCATTTTGGCCCACCGAGAATGGTGTTTTCTTCACAGTGCCTGCAAGCTATGAAATAATTAAATCTCGCCAGTTTTTGGTGCAAAATTTCTCATTTTGGTTATTGTCACCACATACACCATAGTCTGACAATAATGCAGACGCTCTCAAATGAGAAATGGCAAAATAGGGAAAAATGTTGAGTTTCCTTCTTTGTAATATAATATTATAACAATAATATTTTATTTTCCTAGCATCCAAATCCATGAAACACAGTGATCATAGCTATTGCATACTGTCATCAAAAAGTGACTATGAATCAATAAAAACAATAAATCTTAAGAAAAACACAGAGAAAGAAGAATAAAAAATAACTGTAAAAAAGAGTCTATTTAATTAAGTACTGAAGATATCTAAACTTTGACAAAGGAGAATGCTAAGAATATGAAGGAAATCATTGTAATCTTCCCTTAATAATGATGTGATTTAACTGATAACTAGTCCGATGAAGTCATTGGACTGTTCACAGACCAATCAGCTGTAACTTCTGATGATTTTTTTATTATTTTTGTTTTGTCTGTCAATTGAAAGTTCTTGTTCTACTCTCCAAAGCATGTTGAAATGCCAACTATTTAGCTTGTCCATTCATCGTCCATAGGTGTACAATTATAAAATGCACTGTTATTGTTAGCATTTGAATTCTAGTCAGGAACTAGAATTCACCTGTCAACAATATCAATGCAGTCTACATGTGTACAGACTGAGTTGACAAGCTGAATACTGTGTATCTCAACATGTGTTGGGGAGGATACCAAGAAACTGTAATTGATATTAAAAACAAAAACAGTGAAAAAGGATCATCAAAAGTTACAGCTACAGTTACGGTCTGTGAAATAAACCAAGAAAATCACTGAAAAGAGATCAAAAGTTAGACCTCATAGTCTGCACTTAGTTACATTGTGAATGTGAAAATTTTAAAAGTCAAAATTTCCTGGAAAAGGTCTTTATCTCCTGTATGTTAAAGAGTAACTTCCAATCAAGGAAACTGGAGAAATATAAGACAAATGAAAATAAACAAAATAAATTGAATACAATACATAAAACAAAACTTGACCTGAAAGCAAAATCAAAGTCTCCAAATTCATTTGAGAATTCTGTCATGACATAAAGTTCAGAAAATTAAAATTTTCCTATCGGTTAGGAGTTTCATTTCTTCAGTTGCATTCACCTTACAGATCATATATTCATCTACCAACCATGTTTACACCGGTGTAAAGTTTTCTTACTCCAACAGCTTAAAATGAGCCCCAACAAATGGTAGACCTGAAAAGTATTGTAAAAATTTTGAGAGTTGGAATATCTGTGCCCCTGGTGCATTCTTCCTTTAAATTACCATTTGCAAGGAATATTATGTGCTATGTTCAGAAATCATGTCTTTGGCTTGCAAACAGGCATTAGAACTTCTAGAAATATTTTCACTGAAAAATTACAATGAAAACCTTGAATCAAGCCCTTTTATTTTGTGAGAAAAATAAAAGTTGCCCATCAAATGTATTACTATTTGTCAAGTTGGAAGAATATTTTTATCATCTGGGCAAAGTGCTCTCTCATGAATACCTTCACCTATTTACCACCAAAATTTGTGTTGTAAAACCTTATTTTACTAAATTGTCAGGCTGGACTCTAAGATTTATAAGATGGATAACAGTTCTCATTAGTCCCTCCGCCTCCGTCCACCCACGTTAGAAATGATATAACTCTGTCAGTCATACAAACAACTAGGATATGTGTAAATTCAACATTGTGAGAAGGCCGGCATTAGTGCACAATTGTTGGGAAATCTATAATTTGTCATTGAACTCAACAAGTGACATTGACATCGGTGTAACCTATATGCATAACCTCAATCAGTCCAGTTAGTCAGTGGAGGTTAGCATCATTTGAGGTGTTGATAAATGCCAGTCTTTTTGGCCGTAAACTATTCACGTTTATGAAAAGAAACTTTAAAAACTGCCATGAAAAAGGAAAGTCAGTTTTTGCCATCCCAACAACATGCGTATTGATTCCAGTCTTTGTAGTCCAGCAGTTCACTGACTTGAGCGACACTTTTTTTACACTCAGCTCAGATTGACACTGATTGACATTTATCCACGTTCTGTCATTGACTCCGGGGAAGTTTCTATCGGACTAACTTTCTCACATGTTACCTGTCATCCTTCGTCAGTTCATCACTTTTAATTAGATCAGAGTCTACAATAGTCAATTTTTTTTCAGGTGTATAAATGTACATTGTAGTTGGAGAAAAATCACGGCAAAGGCCTGGTGGAAATATATGAGAAGGAGTGTTTCTGTATGTTGTATGACAATTTTGAAAAAATATAACCAATTTTGATGCCCTAGTATGTGCAATTTAAGAAAGATGAATGTTGAAAATATGTTCTCTTTTCAAAGGCAAAGTTGAAAACAAAAATAACTACATTGTACCTGGGGAGGAGTATGAGAGGGGGTATTCTCATCTTGTACAGCAATTTTGAAAAATTCTGACCGATTTTGCTGCCATAAGGTGCAATCAGAAGGGCATTATTAACTGCTATTAATATGTTCTGTTTTCAGACACAACCACTGTTTTGGCTGTGTGTCACCATTAGCAACAGTGTAGTAAATCTTAGTGTAACATACTCAAACAGATTAGTGATTTTTGTCAGCATCAAACCAGCTAACAACATTGAATCTGCTAATTCAAATAGTTTTTGAGAAAACACTAATCTTGTAAACAAACCCCATTTGCTATATTACCTTGCTGAGATTTCAACGCATCGCGGTAAACGCATCATTTGATATTTTTAGATATACAAATTATTCAAATTGAAAAAATCACCTCACTTTCTCAAATCAAGCCAAAGTACGAAAAATGATTTTTACTTCCATGGGATGACTGTTCTTGGTACATCCTAAGATTAAAGAGTGATCGCTGACTATTGCTGTTATTAAGTCTCCATCTAAATTGATAATATACACACATACTTAAATTGTACTTTGGTCAGTCCAAATATAACCAATGTATCATCTCTCACAGTAGAGGGCTAACTGTCAGCCACAGATATAATGCATACATGTATGGCAAGAGCACTAAGCTGAACTCACATGAAGTAACAATGCCAACAATTTAATAAAATACTGCTGTTTTTGTCACGCCCAAACATCAACCATTATGTAAGCTACCGGATATCACTGATGATAATTTGTGAAGTCATCATCAACTTTAATGCTGTTCAATGATATTTCTCCGAAATCCCAGCCCGTGAAAATACCATTACAGCCATTCACGTTTGCCAGTTGCAGGCTACAAGTGAAAACACCAGAGTGTTTGCTATATATTTACAAGTCAACAACATTTATACCAGAATCTTATTTTCTTCAAAATGGAAATTCTCAAATGTTTGAGATCTGGTCAAATTTTCCACTACAAAATTGGTGAAAAGATTTCTTGTTATGTACCATTAATTTACCATGTTGAAAGTGAAATAGCGGACAAACATTAGAAGGCAGAGATTATGACTGATAGGGATAGGTAGAACAGCTTTGTAGACAGACTGATTGACAAATTGATGAACAGACAGATTTGCATATGGATGGATAGAAACTGACGTGTAGAGGAAAGCATTACACTAACACACACACACCCCCCCCCCACACACACACACACACTAACAGACAAAATGAGATAGGGTATAGACAAAGAATCATACAGACACTGCCTTGCAGATAGACAGACAGCAGCCAAAACCAGTGAACAGATAGATAGGTGTCATGGACATTTGGATGAAAAGAGGAACATGGAGAAAATTATTTTTCCAAAAACTGAAAAGACGGATATAAACACAGTGGGGGTCTTTGTAAAACATTTGTTCAATCTGTCAGAGTTAAAAAAAACAAAGTTCAGGGAGATATTAAAGATGAGGAAATGTAATTACACATATTTTTAAATATTTTTGAGGTATGTTTGAAAATGTTCATGAAAATTTCTATTGAGACAGAAAATTTGTTTCATCAATTAAAAGGTACCAGTATATTGTAGAAACTCTGAATGCGTAGCACTTATACAACAATATGGAAAGTTAGGCACCTCAGCGGTTTGCGATATGCCGATATTATGAGATAGAAAACAAGAGAATAGTACTTAAACTTTGAATAATAAATAACAGTAACAATTTTTTTTTCATGAAAAAAAAAACATGTCCAGTCATATTGTAAAATCTTCTAAAAAGTTGTATTTTGTATTTTTATGAGAATGTGATGGAAATAATTTCCAGAATCTGATTGAATGAAACTTCGTAGGATCTCCTCTGTTTTTCATTCTTAAAATCAATCTGTAATTTTCAGTCTGATTTTGAAATTGGTACACTGGCTTTATGGCAGTGTTGGAGATGAGAGAGGTAATTCAAGAAAAGGTATTGACATCATAGGCCTAGGCTTCAGAATAAAGTGTCCCGCCCTCTGGATAAAATCATGCTTCTGAGTTCAAAAGTACAAAAAGAAGAGAAACGACTCCAAAAGGAGAAATTAAGATGCTTTTATCCAGATATGCTTGAAGTCAAAATAACGAAAATGAAAATTTGTTGAGGCTGCCTGTTCCATTGAATGTGGATTCAATCTTGGATAGCTGCCTCTGAAGCTGAATAAAAAATGTAGAATTCAAAAGATACTTTCCAAAAGAAAAAAAATGCAATGGCGTAGTGTTGAATGTTGAAAAAAATAGTTGAATGCCAAATTGATAGGTGCAGTGTTGAGGCATAACAGGGTCTCATCCATTGAAAATATGGCAAGGTGATGTTGATACATGAATATCTAACTGTACACCATTCACATTATATTGTTAGATGAGATGATCAGTACAGCTACATGGAAGTGTTATACATCAGCTTGTGAGAGCTGGAACATTCCCTAACAAGAGTTAATTTTCTAGTTAGCAGAATTTAGTCTGAAAATCTTAAAAAAGAAATTGTGGTCATTGCAAGACGTCACATCCCAGTTCACGTACAAATTAAAATTACATATAGATCAGAGAGCTAACTCTTCTTTGCTGGGAAATAGTAATACCTTGGTTTCTAGTCTTGTGATATTAGGATGACATTTCATTGTTGTATTCACTGCTGACACCATCCTGAAAACTCTAAGCCCGTCGGCATCATCAGACAAATGCCTTTTTATTTCAAAAGCATCACAGTTCTACTTGACGACAATCAATCAACAATAAATAATTGTAAACTCGCAAACACGACGTTAATCACCCAGTGCAGCACCCCACCAGCTCGGACACAAATTTCTGACATACAGATGGAACAGAGGACCCGCTATTGATGGAAGAAAGCCCATTTTGACATTTATCGTGCTAGCTTAAAAAAACGAGAGCAAGCACAATAACATCAGAAGTAAGAATAAAGAGCAAATCTGTGACTGTTTGCTTTTAGCTTCTACAAAACTGTCAATTGGATGATGTGCCAAAGAATAGAAAGGTTTCCACTGTCCTGTAATGTTAACGCCCTGTGAGTGACATACATGTGAAATATCAGCACACCATTCCGGGATAATAAAACACGGGATGAAAGAAAAAATTAAAACGTAAAAGAGAGGGATCAGCAGTTGGGGGATTATCACCCTCGTTTTGTACAACAGGTGTTGCGGAATTTAACGACGTTAGGGGCAGCCCGGACAAAAGTGATGAAATCATAACATGGGAACCATTGCAGTGGTTTTTGATTGATTATGTGTGTGCATACGCTTACATGGACTCCCTTTTGAAAATTGAAAAGTTGGGCCAGCTTAATTGTCTGCCTGTTGTTAAAAGGCACCACCCATAGCGCATTGTTTTCTGTAGAACGATGGATGAAAGCTGTTCTGGCAAGTTGGACTAGCTTTGGGATTTGTAAATTTTTCATTCATCTCCATTCATTCATTCATTCATTCATTCATTCATTCATTCAGTCCTTTATTCATTTATTTATTTATCCATTTATTTATTGTGTATTGAATCTTTTTATTTCCTCAGCAGCTCACATACATGTATACCTACTGACATTCAAAGCCTAAACAGGCATATGCAATGGCCAGTAGCTGTGATTTATGATGATTATTTTCACTATTTTTGTTTTTAATGTCAACTACACATGTTTTACTGCCCAAAGCATGTAGAGATATACTCAGTATTGAGCTTTTCAGCTCAGCCTGTACATGTGTAGACTGCATTGTTATTGTTGACAAGTGAATTTTGGTCAGAGCTAGAATTCAAATGTAAACAACAACAAACGGTGCATTTTACACTTATAGATGTTGAGTTGACAGGCTAGGTAGTGGATGTTTCAACAAGCTTTATGGAGTAGAATAACTGTTACAATCTGCATATAGAACAAAAATGGCAAAAAAAATCATAAGTTACAACTTCTGGTCCATTAAGTTTTTACAATGAATATTGCTGATTCCTAGTGTGCGGTTGAATGTTTGCCACCGGCTAAAAGCACACACATCGTTCAAATTTTTATTTTCCCTTCATCAATTGGGATGACTTCTTTATAGTTCCTGATATTTTGATCATATTCTTACTTACATTTTTTCATATTCTTACTGGTAAGGAAGTGCTGGACCCCCAATCCATCCCTCCTTGAATCCTATATCATACTTTGATATGAGTATGTCATTCTGAATTTAAAACATGAAAACTTAATCAAATGATTGGAATCAGTTCAGTATAGGAGCTAAACATAGAAAAATGAGTACATTTTGTTGGAGTATTTTGTCTAAAATTCACTAACTGATTATATTGCTTGTATATGCCTTCCGGTAATTTTATATCTTCCATGTAAAAGTCTTCATTCCTTCCATGGAATAAGACAAAGTTATCATAGTTCTCAGTCACTTATTCATATGAGGCTCTGCATTTAACAATGTAAGGTCTGTATATCAAGCTTGGCAAATATTACTTCCTTTGGGTTTCAAAAATTTTCCAGGCACACCAGTTACAATTGCCTGAAGAGTCTACACCCTGCTTAGGTGTAAATCTCCACATGATGTGATAGGTCACCAGGGGGTCAGGGTTCAAAGGTTTAACCTGCTGACCCCGATTCCCTTTGAACAGGTCCACAATCACCATTGATAAGAATGGGTTTAGGGCCAAACATTGGTAACATTGTGAAAGAGTAAAAAGAAGCATCCAAGTGCCAACAGATCAAAAATCTGACTAGGGATTTTTGTTGCAGCCATATTTCAGCCAAATAACAATGGGACAAAGCTGAAAGGACAGTTATCTCATCCAAAACCATCACAGCATTCATGACCTTACTGAACCAAAAGGCCAGTTACAGCTGTAACTTTTATTATTTTCTTGTTATTTTTTGTTCTGTGTGTTAATTGTAAGTTCTTGTTCCACTTTCCAAAGCATCATGTTGTAACACTCACTATTTAGCTTGTCAACACATTGTCTGTACATGTAAAATGTATTGTTGTTGTTTACATTTGAATTCTTGTCCTGACTGAAATTTACTTGTCAACAATAACAAATGCAGTCAGTGTGTACATGTACAGGCTGAGTTGACAAGCTGAATACTGTGTATATCAACATGCTTTGGGGAGCAGAACAAGAAAGACAAGTGAAAAAAATAATCAAAATAAGTAACAACTTCTTGCTGTTTAAATTGAAGGACTGATTCTATGATATCCAATATTATTCATGGCAGCAAAATTTTTGTTGTGGCAACAATAACATTTCTACCGTAGTATTGTTCTGAAGGAATTCTCAGATTGTTTTTAGGTTCTATGATCACCTATGCTGTAATCTTCAAAATATTAATTGTTGAAATTGACATCTCTTGCTTGTATTGGCCATCAGAGTTTGTTGATTAGTCCATAGCAACAATGACTCCATGTGGAGTATGGCTTTGCATTTAAATGAGTAAAAAAATGTGTGTGCAAAGACATTGTAAAGATGTATATATATTCATACGGTATCTAGCTCATTGCTTTACGAGCTTGAGGTTGTATGTGCCTTGAAAGTAAAAGGCTTAAACTCTGCTCAAACTTTGCTCAATGAAACTTTGAATCATCCTCTCATCAAATCAAGAATAAAATTAGGGGTCGCCATGCAAAGTTTTGTACCGGAGAAACAAATTACCAAACATTTATTGATACTGATTTGAAATGCAAAGTGATCGCCATCCCAGTATCTTAATTCTGTGGGGAAAAATAAAATTTCTGATTTTCAAAAAACTAAGATGGTTAAATTTTTTCTTACTACAAGAGTTTTAAAATGAGCCCCCATGAGTGCTAGATCAGACGGAAAATGTAAAAATTTGAGAGTCTGAATATCTGTCCCATAGATAGAGGAGGAGATATTTACATGAAGAATACAAATTGTGTAATTTGAAGTAGATGCCTTTTCAGAGCTGATGAGTTTGAAGTTCCATGATTCTACAGTACTGTTGCATTTTTTTCATCAATCTTTATAATCAGTAACAAAATTGCCCAATGCTTTTTTGTGTGTGCATTGCCGATCTAATTGTGTTGCAACGCTGTCAACAAGAGGCAAAATGCCACGCGCGCTGAAAAGTTCCTTTGGCATCTTGTCTGTGTACGTTCAATCTCGTTGAGTGGGGGAACGCGGAATTCAACGTCTGAATGCCGGGGTTTGTGTGAGATGCGAAGAGGGGGTTTCAATAGTGGATGTCTGCACCGATAAGGAGAGTTATCAAACGTCCAACACGGCTCAGCATCGCATAAACCCTCAGCTGAATGGAGCACAAGAAAAAAATAAGGAGAGAGGGAAAAAAAAATGCTTTTCAATGAAACCCAAGTGTTCCAATGAGATCATATCAGTGAATAATTTTCTGATAATTCCACCCGACATGAAAGGAGGGAAGTCGAATCAGATTGATGTTGTCTAGTACCATTTTCCACAGCAGATTGAACTCCATTGTGTCGGTCAGCTTCAATTATTCCCTGCTCCATGCAGGAAAAATTTCATCTGACTCCAGTAATAAACCGACTTGTCATTTTGTCGTTTTCACGCACCAATAGCCCCGGAAAAAAAAAGGTGTATGGCAGGTAGCATTTGAAAGACAACTTTCAGAAGATTGGTCCTAGTCTTGTTAATAAACCTATTTTGAGAAGCAGTATGACAGGGAGAGCTTACATGATAGAAGTCAGGCTCGGACAATAGCAGTGAGGTGTCGTACGCAATCAGAGAAGCTCTAGATCACTGATTAGTCGAATAAGTCATAATTTTTTACGGTTTCTTTATGATGGGGAGTTTTTGTAATATAGAAACTTCCCCACTCTGCAGCTACCTTTGTGGAGCCGGTGGAGAATCAAGGAAATATTTCATGACCAAACAAAAAAAACATTTGAGGAATAGAAATTGGATTTACCATCACGGTGAAAATGACACGGGGTTTGCAAGTAGAATTAGCATTAGCAATACTGTAAAGACGTGAGATCAGGGATACCATAGACACCAAAACACATTCAATGATTTGATCAAATGGCATGAAATTTCCAAGGAAACCAAAATCAAATCAAATCTGTTAACAAGGCACTCTAGCAAAAACTGTCTGATTGGCCAGATCAGGCCGTGTGTTTTGCGACTTTTTCATCTGCCTTTTTGTGAAGAATTACTCCAGTACTGAGTATTGGTTTTTACTTTTTTTAGGATGACATATCATATGATTTAGATGTCTTTCACTCCATAGTTGTACAGAGACCTGCTATACAAGGCCATCACTAGCACAACCTAATGCTCATTCAATGTCATATTTCATTCAAATTTTTTCAACTTTTTTCAGAACCAAACTCTTGTAATGTGTAGAAAAAGTAAAAAAACTATATGTCAGTGTGAAACTGATGCAGATCATAGCTAAAAATTTATAACTCACTATTTATTTATTTATTTATTTATCTATTTATTTATTTACTATGTTTTATTCATTAGTTGTTTGTTTTCTTTGTGTTTGTTGATTTGAGTTCATCAACCAAATCATGGTTCACTTTATACAGCTATTACCTGTCTGAAAATAAACAATTGAGAAGCCAATGGTAAGAAAACTTCATACAAAACTGAAATGAATTGTGTCTCCCTGATCATCCAGCAAAACAGATGGTAGAATTTTCAAAAGGAGCAAACAGTGAGATGCTTTTCACGCAAAGTGGTATTTTATGATGTTAAAATATGCTTGCTTTTAGCTTTTCAGCCATATTTGCGGTGCCGTCATTTTTTTAGAATCGCAAACGGATTGTAGATACTAATTAACAACTATCTCCATTAAAATGCAGGAATAATCACATTCAAGAATTGTGAAATCAAGGTCAGGAGACTGTATCTTAATTATTCTAACTGCCATGGCTTAAATGCTGAACAATTTCCAGTTTCCTTTATAAAGTTGTTTTTGTATTACCATCTTCTCTTCAGTCTCAACTGTTGACAGGCTTGAAATGAAGACTGTCTTTGCAGTGTTGCAGTTTGCACAGTTAACTTGAATATTTAGGAAACATAACATGTACACCTGTTCCATGGTGATGGAACATCGGGACAATGACATTCAAAATGAGATATTTCCATTTCTCTAAAGAACAATTCTTCAAAATTAACAAACAAATGAATAGATGAACAAAATGAATAATAATGAAACAGTAAAAACGAGTGCGTAAGAAAGAAAACAGAATTCTGTTCTAAGCCAATTGCTAAATGTTTTATCTTTCATGAACTGTCCTTACAGGTGCCGGTTGTATTTTATGTATGTATTTTTTTCACCGACAGTAGAGTTTAAATAATGTTCTTTACCACTGCCATTGTCCAGGGATTTGACATCCGTCAGCGATGTTAAACAGTAAAGCCCAGATGAAAAGAAAATTTCAAAGATGTCTCATAATCCAGTATGCATCTGTTTACAACGGTCATATTGCAAGATGACACAATAAGGCCTCCAAGTCATTTCTGAGGCTTTCAACACAATGGGAGCAGATTAAAAAGTAAAATTTTAATCAAAAGGCTGCCGGTCTGCCATTGTTCGATGTAACAAAAGGGGAAATGTTGGGGCTTTTCTTTGGTTTAATGTCAATTCTTGCCTTTCAATATAGGCACAGCATCACCCTGCCGAGAGTCCATAAAATATTTACAGTTTCTGCGATATAGTTTGAGGTTATTATGATTATTCTCTTCTTTTGTAAAGGTGATGCTCATCATTAGTTTTGTTGAAGTATTACATTCGAGATAAGTCAAAATAGTATGATCGATGTTGGGTTTTGTTCCAAGTTGTGAACAAGTGGCTCAGGTTGCCAAGAGATTTATCAGCTTAGACATTTAGAGGAGAATTTTGTTCATGAGTTTGACAGAGATAACACAGATAGGAATATTTGACACAGAAATATCATTATTTTAAGGATAATGTGCATACAACATTTGACCTCTAGTAGAAGTTGTTTAAATGCTTATATTCATCCGCTGTATAATATTGGCTGCATCTTTGGTTAAAAATTTTTCAATTTCCACATTAGCCAACTTGAATATTCTCCAAGAATTTAAATTCTTGGTCTCAAAGCTAGTCTGAACATCTGAAAAGTAACTGTTGGTTGCTAATTGATGTCCTACATGCGTTGAGGAGGGCCAGTCATTAGAAAGGTTCAGTGGAAGGGGCCTTAACCTTGACCATCCGTTCAGCTGAATTCCCTCCATATTCATTTAATACTGTCGGTTTCTCATGCCACAACACATAGCTCCCTCACTCCCCAGTACCCCTGACCCTCACACTAACAAACCATCCTCCCCAGTACCCCTTACCCTCACACTAACAAACCATCCTCCCCAGTACCCCTTACCCTCACACTAACAAACCATCCTCCCCAGTACCCCTGACCCTCACACTAACAAACCATCCTTCCCAGTACCCCTCACCCTCACACTAACAAACCATCCTCCCCAGTACCCCTGACCCTCACACTAACAAACCATCCTTCCCAGTACCCCTGACCCTCACACTAACAAACCATCCTCCCCAGTACCCCTGACCCTTACACTGACCACTCTGATATACTTCTGATTCCTTTCTCAGTTTTATCTTTGAAGAATTTACAAACAACATTTTCTTCTTCTACACAGTATAGCAAGTTGATCATTCATTCTCATTTATATTATTTAAAGGTCAAGTGATGCTAACTTTTGATGATTTTTTCACTGTTTCTATTTTGTATGTCAGTTGCAAGTTCCTATTCTACTCCCAAAAGGATGCTGAAACACATGCTATTTAGCTTGTCAACACAGCGTCTATATGTGTAAAATTCACTGTTTACATTTTAATTCTAGTCCAGACCAGAATTCATGTGTCAACAATAACAATGCCTGGGCAGAGTTGACAAGCTGAATACTGTGTATATAAACATGCTTTGGGGACTAAAACAAGCAATTATGGTTGATATTCAGAACAAAAATGGTGAAAAAAATCATCAAAAGTTAGCATTATTGGCCGTTTAAAGATCATGTTTGATGTTAGGATCGAGAAACTTTATCCTTTCAGCACAATTCATGGTATTATTATCAACCTAAGTATAGTAATCTGCCACAACATAAACGTTTATACAATGTTAAAGAGCCAGTAGCTGTATCTTTGATGATTTTCCCACTACATGTATTTATGTTTTTTATGTCAATCACAAGTTCTCGTTCAACCAGAATTGCCAAGGCATGTTGATACACCTACTATTTAGCTTTTGACTGCAGAACCTCTACCTTTAAATTCATTGTTATCGTTTACATTTGAGTTTTAGTCCGGACCAGAATTTACTGATCAACAATAACAATGCAGTCTACACATGTACAGGCTAAGTTGACAAGCTGAGTACTGTATATCTCAATATGCTTTGGGAGTTGAACAAGAAACTGTAACTGACATACTGTAGTTGACATACAGAACAAAACAGCGAAAACATCATCAAAAGTTGCATATACTGGCCCTTTAAGGCTCAATTATCCCAATTCAGGAATATGAAACCTAGTCTTCCACCCCCATTTTGTAATGCACAAGTCCACTCCTGGCTTTCAAAACAATAGGGTTAACACCATGGCATGCAAGTGACATGGGAGATACACTCTTGTAACAGTGTAAGCTTACAGGTTTCCACTATAGGCCTGTAATTCTAAACCACTTCAAAGTCTGGCCAATGCCACTCGACAAGACTGTCTCAGTGAGCAGGTATGAGATACAAGGTACTCATAATTGAAGAGGATATCAATCCCAGAATTCATTGCGGCAGCTAGCAGAGTAGTCTTCTGTCCTTACATGTGTCTGTGTGTAAGAAACTCAAGACTATTTCAAGAAGAACAGTCAGGCATCAAGCTTTGTTGTTTCAGAAAACAATAGATTTGCGGATTAAGCTGTCTTGAATGCAGTGATATTATTCATGACAATATACCAGGGTCTGTCACATCACGTTTTTGCATTTCAAGAAAATCACAGATGCTGTTAAAGTTATTATCATATTTCTCTAGGGGAAAACAATCTTGGATATTTTTATTTGAGGAGTCAAACAGGTATAAACACAGATGGAGAGAAAGTATGATTTTTTTCAGAGTTCCCTCTTTATATTTGAGCTAAAATATTGGAAAAACTTCAGAGTAAAAAAACTTGCCAGAAGCATGGTATATTGATGCGATTTCAATTAAAATACTTTTTTTCATTGATACGCCAAAAATGATGGCATTGATTGAACAAGCAAGGTATTTGAGATGATCAAAAAAAATCAATCAGGCCGAGGCTTTTAATACATTGATGTGAACACTGGCAATCTATAGAATCCCGGTGAAGCATTTTCTAAAGGAGAAATCAGCGCCCAGCTCACAATAATCAAGAACTTGTGTTAGTTTTAGCGATCAATATGAGTATGAATGCTAGACAAGCTTGCAGAAAAAAAATTTAGTCAGAGTTGAATTGACTCTTTTTTTTCCCCGGCTGTTTGCCATTTCTATTCCTGCAGTTTTTCCTGATGATTGTGGAAGTCACAATGCAGGTATTGGTGAGTCTATTTGCTCAACCATTCACCGAGAGTTCGGTAATGATCAGCATTTTCAATATTCCCGTTGTTTGAGCTCTGCGTAGCAAATAGAAGCTATCAGAGTTCCTGAATACATCCTTTGTGGAGAGCCTTTCCTGCCATCGTACGGCATTGTACGACCATTCATTTACACAATAAGCAGTCCACCCAAACCATCAATAGGACACAATGCACATAATTTATTTTGAAAACACTGAGTGGTGTGTGGGTACGAATTAAAGCGCCGTGACAAAGGCGATACAATTCGGTCTCGTCAAAGAGCATGTCGGAGAAGTATTCTGGTATGAAAGTCATATTAAGGCACCCTGTTTCCTGAAATTTTGCCGGGTGAAATGGGCGGCAAAGTCTGCTTTTGTCAACGGGGCTCATCCGTGTCTTTGCGATTGTTCAGGCCGCATTCATAGGTGTCTCCGAGTGCTGGAGGTTGAAACACTCATCAATGGGGCTCGTCAGCGTCTTCATTTCTGTCTCTTTGAATCTTTTTTGTAACATTCTCCCGAAGTGTCATTGACGGTCGTGAGTGTGAATAGCAAACCATCGTGTTGTTTGATTTTAGCAACTGCTCATGATGTATCGGGAGTTCCTGATTATCGCCAACAAAGGGCAGATTCACCGAGCGAAGTGGGCTTAATTTAATTCTGTCGCTTCAAACGAGCTTGGTGATTCAGGCCCACAATTAGCGCTACCAACGCTCATACAATCATGGAGCAGAAACCGGGAGCTGTTGAGACCGTTGCCTATTGACAGGTCGTACTCTCTCTCCAATCTTTTCTCGACAAATCACAAAGAAGTTGACAAAATTCAACCAAAGGACAAGATTCAATGAGGAGTTCTTGGCGAACAAAAGTTTCCCAACTGACACAAAGCACTATTCATTCCCTTGCATCAAATTTTTAGCTGAATTACCACATACTATTCACAGTCACTTCTCCCCTTTCATATAGAAAGTCACTCAGACTATACATGTGAAAAAAAAAATTGATAAAAAATTTTCTTCCAAAGAAACCAGCTCTCTTTCTCTCATTGAATGAGCTGTGAGAGAAGAAAATCACAAATAAGTCTGCTTTTATCTGTTGAGCTGTCTTCAAAGGCATACGTGAAACGCTGCAATGAATGGACCCCGGAACTTTGATGCTCTGTGCTTAACAGAGGCAGTTGGACCCGGGGGGGTTAGAATTCAGTGAGCTGCGAATTGTGGCAAATCTGCCGAGTTGATCATCCGTGAGTAAGGCATATAAAGACAAGTCATCAGGGAGAGCATATTGCTAATGCCAGGAATAATAACGCTGTATGCTTGTCAGAGGCCGAAGCCTCCCTTTCCAAACTGATACCACTTTCATGGCAAAAAGAACTGAGGAAAAAAGTTTTCCATTCTTGTAACAATTTTCCTTTTTTTTTAAAAGATGAAACTTTCCAGAACAATATGCCGCAGCAGAAGTTAATGAAAAGAGAGAAGTCGTTCCATTTCTGTTTTAAGAAGCCCATATTGCAGACATTGTAAAATAGAAAATTAATATTTTCATTAAAGTATGGATTGATTATACTTGATGACATGAAAACAGTGCAATTGAAAATAAGTATCTAGTGTTCTGCTAAGATGAACTTTGCCACCAATGAAACAAATGTTATATCTCACCGTTCATTTCTTTTGAATCGCTTAATAGAGTATGTTATCATCGTCTTTATTTCACATTGCTTTTTGGTTTTTAGAATTAAAACAACATAAAGAACCAAAACCATACAGTTTTCAACAGTTACATGGCCTATGTCGTGGAGACTTATCATAACAACACCCCCACACAAACACACTGAATAGATGTTCCCTCTGTAATTCAATATTTCCATTATTTTTAATGTTTAGTCAGATCATTCCATTGGGAGCAAAGGGGTGATAGGGTTAACTTGGTGAATGCTTCCTCCCTATCAGAGATGTTGTTTTCTTCAGGTGGTACATTTAGTGTCATCATTATCAACATTCATGAAAATAACTCACACTGACTCCAACCACAGATCGATATGGCAATGAGAATATTAAATTTGTTCATATATGTATTGCACATTCTTGTCGCTTTGTGTGTGACTGGCGGTAACTTGTGGTTTTCTTTTTGTGGAAAGGATCTCAAAAAACGGGACATCCTTGAAAATCACACTTCCTGTCATTATGTATGGTGCAAAATTTGTTTGTGGGGCATAACAGACTGAAAAGACAAGCTGGAAGTTAGTGAAAATTGTAATACTGTCCATGAGAGCTTTTTACACACACATGTAGTAATTACCCATATTACTTTGCAGTGTAATGATGACATGTAACATCGTACATATCTACAATCAATTTTCCCTGATTTTCTTCATTCACACATCAGTACAATGTCACACAGAGGAATTTTTTCTATGATTACTCAAATTTAGATGAATGGTGTTGAAATTGCTCCTAAAAAACCCAAATTATCAAATTGGAAAATTACCCCATAATTTTTGTCCCCAATGCATACCCTTTATCAATCTTAATTTTATACTTGGTTGCCAGAAGATCCGGCACTGGAGAAATTTTGGCAGGAAGCATGATGTCAAAATACATAAGGAAACAACCAGGCTTGGAATTACCCTTAAGCACATCTCCAAAACTTGTATATTTGTTGGTCAGCATTTCAAATGGGCTTACTGATGACTCAGATAGATAAACTTAGTTAAAATTTATAGTGTCTGACAATCTGTGCTTTGATGTGTTTGAATCATTGTTGCATTGAACAATGCTAGTCCATTTTTCACGCGTTCCAATACTTGATAATTAAACTTTTTGAACTGTTGCAATACTTTCGTTGCAGTACTTCATAATGGAAAACTCAAAAAGTTTGACATATGTATTTGTTTTGCTCTTTTTTTTTGTCAGGCTGGATGTATGATCTTTGAACGACTGAATTCGGAGATGACTTTTGCCAATTACGAAGCCTGGCATTTGAACTGCACTTTGAGGTAAAGTGACGTCTATCCGTTCCTTCATCTGATTAGAAATTAGAATTAATTGTGAAAATATTGAGCAATTGCCTCTGTGATGAAAGCCCTAACGAGGGGAAGTGGCCGCAACAAGCTAGATGGGATAATGGTAATAGGCTTGTATCGAATTTGGGGATGCAAACCTGATAAAGATGCGTCGTCAGTCATCAACTGCTAGCGGTCAGACTTAATCAACGAGGCTATGCAAATCTGTTATTGGATTTGCAGAAATATTGAAATGAAAAGACTGCACTATGACGCTGCGGAACGCAATTATGGGATAGGCAATAAAGATGGAAATAAAGACGATAATATCATCATTGACGATTTCACTGTTTTGATAGAATTATGGAAACAGTGAACGTGTGTGTTTTTCATCTGAGTGCGCTTTATCATCAATGTGAATTGGCAGAGAGAACTCGCAATCAGTTGTCATGCCAAATTTCAGCAGATTTTTACCCTTTAATGATTCATTTTGATTTTGAAAACTGCCAAGGAATTGAACAGAGTGAGTATTGCGCGAACACTTTAAGTCAGGTTGACACAAGATTGTTCATCCAATATCAACCATGCCTGGTGTACGTCAAACATTTCAATTTCTATATTGGAGGTGGTGTTTCTTCCTTCAATGCAGTTTTTTGTCCAAATGATGTCATTCCATTTCATCTATGCCCACAGGTGTATATATACCTGTTCATGAGTGCATGTAGAAAGAGGTTTCCGGTTTCCGTGCAACTTTCCACAAATTGAACAGTTATCTGTGAAATTTTCACCTCTGTGATTTTTCCAGTGACATTCCGGTGGATGGTATTTCTGTTCAAACTATCACAGCAGGGCTAGGGAAATTATCACTGTTGGACATTTTTCATTCAGATGTATTGTGAAAGTTGCCCCTGTCACTGTGATAATGAACCATAGTTATATAAAAATTTGGTTTAAGTGTGTGGATGTCAACTTCTTTAGTTGTCCACTTCCTGATCAGTTATTCTATTTATTTATTCATTCATACAACAGTCCACTATTTGCCATAGAGTGGAGTGTCGCAGTTAATTAGGGTGCAAATACCGGTATTTATACTTCGATTTTCATTACTTCTGTTCAAGAAAACAAGTGCTCGTAACAGTTTCTTACACCTCTCCCTAATAATGAAACAAAATATTATCCCTATCAATACAGCGTCTTGCGTACAATATCATGCAATGTTTTCATTGACATGAATTCTCTAGGCAGAACTATACACTCAGGTGCCATCAATGAACCATTGAAAATTTACACATATGCAAGCTGTGTAGACCAGGTGAACAACAGGCATTTAAAATTGATAATGAGTTCCAGAGTTTAACAACTTGAGAAATTATGGCCAGAACTGTTAAAAATGCCATATACATGCAAGTCAAAAGGTCATGGTTCAAGATCACAAAACTGGGTCGTTCTTTACGTGTAATCGAGCGGTGAAATGTGTTCTGACAAACATACGTAATTTATGCTAATCAATGAACTATTCTTGACCACTATTCTAGAACTTAACTTTCAAAAAACATATCTTTTTATGTCTTATAGGTATTCAAGACTAAAAGATATACTGACAAGGACCAACATCAGGAATATCAAGCGTTCTATCTGGTGGCAGAGCCATGGAAGGTCATAGAATCACAAGTAAGGGAAAAAAGTACTCTCTCACAGGGCAACGGGAATTTCAATATTTGACATCTTTTAATTGTTTCTTCGGTCCGAAAAGTAATTTTACCCTCTGAAATGTTTAATCACACTTTTCTAACCATTGCACTCTCCTTTAAACAAATATTCTTCCTGTCATAGCACTCCATGCAAGCTTTCACAGTCCACACACATGTATATACAATAAACACTCCTGATAGTAACAACACTTTACAATGTCTTCCAGTGAAGACGTCTTTCAAATCCACAGTTGTCGGTCAGCCACAACATTCACACATACCGGTACAATTGTTCAAGTCACACTGTCGTCAATTTTTCAAAAATCTACCTGAAGTAGAGAAGGGAAATGAGAAGGGGCTTATATACACTAGCAACGATTAACACTCGGATGACAATGGACTTGGATTGCATCACAAGTTCTAGCCAATGGCACTTTAATATTAATGATACCTAGATTGATAATGACCTACATTCCATGAAAAGTTCATGATCAACTTTACTCCTGTACATGACTCAGAGGATATTTCCTATCCATAAAAATTTTGGGAGTTGTACAATTTTTGTCAGGTTTGTTAAAAAAATTCTGGAAACAATCTGTATAGCATTGTCAGTGACCATGGTAACAGATATGTGACGTTTACAATATTTCCATTATATGCTGATGTTAGATTAATTTCAGGGCTGAATTAGTAAGAACTATTTTCATATACCTAGATTCATGTACCTGTGTAAAGCTATAGGAAAAAGCGCCTCACATCCATGCATAATTGTTTTACGTATCATGCCACAACCCAGTGCCCATATTTGGATGAACACATCGAATTCCAGACATACTTGGAATGTTATAATGTAAACAAAAGTGCACGTGATTCAACAGTTGTAGGTCAGGCACACCGCTTCCAAATATTGGCAATCTTGTGCATTTCAAAACTAGCTTCACTCTTGTTAGTACGCATGTTGCTATAAGCAAACGTTCCATTTGTAAACAAAGCTAGCACAAGATTCGATCATGTCCTCATTCTGATTGTACCTGCGACAGTGAAGTAATGAAATCAGGTGATATTTCTCAGGGTTTCCTGTTATAATCCAGTGTTAACTAAGCACACTATCAATAATGTCTGTCTTTTTGAAAGTTTGAAGGTGAACTGAATGCAAATCAGATCAAGCATGATCATGCAATAAATAAGCCAAGCCGTCACCTGTCGCTCAGCTTCAAGTACAGGGTCATTTCATAGTGAAATCCTCACAAACTTAAATGCACAGCGTATCTTTCAATTGCCATTTTTGCTGATGATCGCGTCTTGCAGTGGGTGTGATGTAATTTTTGGAAATTTACACCATGCTCTTCTTCTTACACTTCGATTTGCGTCTCATTCTTTGTTGGTATATGTACATAATACAATTTTTACAGGTAAACAAAAGGTGCCGATGTTTATCAATTCCCGGCAGGATGCGGCCATCACTTTTCTGCAAAATTTACAAAAATGGCAACAAATGTTTGACATTGCATGTATTTCTGTCTCAAAATCTGTGCACAATGTTTTTAACTACATATTTATTGTTCCATAACATGTATGATAAAACCTTAATTACTGCCCTGATATGGGTTTTGCGAGTCCTGGTGGTGCATCGTACGACCCTCCCACACTCAGGTCTCTCTACCGTACAACCTCGGTCCGCAAAACCCATATCAGGGCCGTAAAGATTAATAAGACTTTGTGCGTGCTAAAGAAAAAGATTTGAAATTCTCGTATAAGTAGTGTAATAGCCAAAGCAGCGATCAATACGGATGTCACAAAAGGAACAAAGTTTACACCCTGCTAGGTCATTTCAAGCATGTTTAACAGAAGTGAATGGTGAAGGCAAAACCAATAATTATGGACACAAGTCAACGGGAGAATTTCAATGGATTTACCCCACCCTTCATTAGATGGACATACAACGGTTTTGCATGGCAAACTGAGCCATCAGAAATTGTCTGCCAGAGCGTGCAGTCCTAGCACATGCTTTGGAACATGACTTTAATACATAAATGAATGTCTCCTGCAGATTGGGAAAACCAGATACAGAAGTACAAGTTACAACAGAATGTTTAAATCTGCAGTTCTGCAAGGAGAGTGATCATATTCTTGGCATTCTTTAAAGATCCATTAGCTGTAACTTTGGTCATTTTTTAAATTTTGTATGTTTTGTGTATCATCTGCAGTTTCTGGTTTGAATCCCTGAACCGTGGAGAAATTCCTAATATTTAGCTCATAAATATACCCTATATGAGTATCATAATCTGCATTGTTATTGTTTAAATTTTGTATTCTGGTCCGGACTAGAATACATTTATCAACAATAACAATGGTCATTTCACATTGACAGACTGTGTTGGCAAGCAGGACACTGGGCATTCATGGTCATGATGATCGGATTATAGTAAAATTCTGTAGTTGATACATTGAAACAGAGTAGTGAAAAATTAGTCAAAAGTTACAGCTAATGTCCCTTTAAGCGTCATATGTACCTAACCAGTCTTCACTCCACTGTCGTCTGTGCGAAAGCACATCATGTTGATGCATGGTTTGGTGTTATCATTGGCCACCATAGTTTATCCTGGTCTATCTTCAGTGAATGTATGTTGCAAGTTACTGCCAAAAAATCACCAATATCAAATACTTTCATATTTGGTTTGTTATTTTGCACTGGGCTTACAGGATAATGTCATTCTGTTTTATTCAAAGTTTGATGAAATTACTGAATCAAGATTCTTTTCATCTGTGAGAATGTTTATGTGATATTGTATTGATACATTAGTTAGGGAGATCCTTTGGATAATGTTTAAACATTCATGAAATTTGAATGTTATGGGATATTTTGTTGTTAATAGTGAGTCAGTGTTTTGTCCAGTGAGGTTTAAAAATTCACCTTTACCATCTACAGGGATGACTTCATACTGCAATGTTGATTATCTTGTCTGTTGTATTGCATCAAATATCACACAAAAGTTGTACATTGTATTGGTAGTAAAGCTGCTTTTTTGAACAGTGAACACATTCACAACCATGTATCCCATGATTCATCATTCCTTTGGAAATTAAGACACAGTGTCATTGATGAGAAAAGCCATATTGTTGCTTTCTTTCCTGTGAATATTCCATTGAAATACTGACCCTCACAAAGAGTTCAGCCTGCACACTGAATTTATAGGGCAGGTCAAGGGTCAAGTGGTGGTTTTATTGCATGTCAATCAGCAGTAATCCTTTCATCCATCTCCTCATTGGCTGACAATAGCCCTTCTGATAACCTCTGACCTCACAGTGACCTTTCTTTGCCTAGTAACAGTGTTGCAGCTGCCATCTTCAATGCAAATACTGAGCAACAAAGATTGTAACCAGTCGACCAGTCAACCAGTTGACATAAAAAGCATGACCAATATTTCATCTGTCAAAAGTGTGTTTGATTTTAGGAGATCAGAATTGTGAAAAAGAAATCAATTCTTAGGCTGCTTTTGAAAATCATTTCTCAATAATTTCTGGAGTGAGAGAAATACTCATCACATCTGCAAAAACTTGGGGCATTCTCAGTTGCAAGTTTATAAATACATCTGCGTGTGCACGACATGTGGGACACTACTGCTAGAAATGTGGACAAACTTTGGCAGTGTTGCGTGTGTGCATGGCTGTTGTTGCAGCTTTCAGTCTGAGTCAAACATAGTTTCTAACGCTCGTCTACCATTGGCAGTCATCAATTAAGGTACATTTTTGTTGTTCCTGAAATTGTGTGATTTCCAATAATGTAATCTAAATTATCAGACAAATATTTATTTTTGCATCATAATGAGTGACTTCATCTGGAAACAGTCCATAATGTTCCTATGTTTATCAATGGCCATAGATTATGTTTGATCTCTGCACTCTGTGCACAATGGATTCAAATTCTCTCTGCTAGAGTCTTGTACAATTCTTATAAACTATGTTAGAGTTTAAAGAGCCCATGAAACACTCTTTTTCCCATCTTTTATCTATTTGAAGCACATTATTGAGGACTATAAAACCAAATTACTGAGTTGACCAAAAAGATAATGCATGCACCTGGCAAAATTCACAATTTACAGATGACATCTCAAGAGGGACCTGACGCTGGTGATTTTGCCAGCTGCTAGGCCTGTAGTACCATGTACTGGTAGGACGCAGCACTGGTGATTTTGCCAGCTGCCAGGCCTGTAGTACCATGTACTGGTAGGACGCAGCACCTGGAAGCTTGATGGTACCACCAAACAGAACAGCATAGTAGACTAGCTGTTATCATATTCAAGGCAGAAATCATAGTTGACAGTTAACAAATATGTATTGTTGTTGTTAGTACACCCATGTGTTCACCATCACCCATATTTAGATCTTTCAAACAAAAAAGCTTTTTTGATTCAAAAAGCAGGATTTTTCCTGCAATCCTGCCCTTCTCAAAGTTAATTGATTTTTCAGAAAAAGATATCTTCTCCAAATCAGAAATTCGAACGTAACCATACATGTTTGAACCAGAAACCACACTACTTTTAAAAATCTATAGCATGACACAAATGATTTTTATAAAACATTTCTAAAAGAAGTTAAAACACACAAATTTTAGTGGCAGATTTCTACCATGGATGTACGGTACGTACCCTGTTTGTGGAGCCAACCAATGCTTACTAGTGGCCCAATAGTGGCATTTAGACCTCTCAATGTTTGGAAACATGCACATTTCCAATTAACTTTTACATTTGATGGACGACTGATAAAACTGGCCAACATTGGTCAAAATGTCACCAAATCCAGCGCCTTGATCAATAACTGATTATTTGTCGAAGGGTAAACTGAACATCACTGTATCGTTTTCCTATTAAGAGGTTGTGAACTGCTAGCATGGGAACTTGTGAGTTTTTGATACCCACAAGAAAACTTTCGTCAAAAATGATATCTTGTATTGTTGTTGGGTGTTTCTAATCCAGCCATGTCACTGGGACGGCAGGTGTGAAATAGAGGTAATTTGTGTAAATACCTAAAGATTGTGCAATCTTCAAAAAAGTGAAAAATGTAGACGGGGCAAACTTCTGGAAAGTGACCATGTTGCACTTTTACTTAACAATTGTCTGGCAAATTGAGCAACAAGTGACAGATGAATATGTCGGATCCAGGGGTCACTGCGCTTGCACATTGCGATGTGCAATTAATGGAAAACTCAATATTGATACGTTGTAATTACTGATGTTTTTGAATTTCATGGTAGTTGTTTGTGACATTCTCTTTGCCTGCCAATGAGTATTATACATTTTTTAAACAAAAGACAGGTTGTTCTGTGTCATGTCTTATCTTTGTCGGCACATTTCGTATACTGTACGTGCACATTGTATGACGCGTCGCCTGCATCCATTACACATGTCAATCATGACGAGGTGTGAACAGCATAGCCATCGTCAAGTACGTATGATCACCTTTATCAGGGTATCCGTGATAAAATATCTCTGCAGGAGATTCAGTGTGTTGACCAAGGCATTCTCACCTTGATTCTAACCCAGCAAAACTCTTTTTTCCTCCGCAATTTGGGGGATTAAGCAGGACTTGAACCTACAACATTTGTGCAGGCCTAGATTGGCATATTGCATCCTCATAAATTTCACTTTTTCTGACATACCTAGTATTGGAGATCTTCTCCTAACAAAATAACAAACTGACATGTCTCATAATGTGATATGCCGCTCTGGAAACTTTGAACACTGTAAATGAAACTCGAGAGTTTTTCTCTCATACAGGGGTACTTGTCTTGAAAGAATTCACCCAACAGTTTGAGATTAAAGGGACAAAGTCGGCCATCTTTCATGAATTTTGTTTGATACGAGATACTACTTGAAAGATAGTGAATGAATTTGTCGCTTTAAGTAGAACTATTTTTTTAACATTCTTTGAAGGCATTTTTTTCTAACAGGAAACCAGAAACATCACATCAATCAATCAATCAATAAACCAATCAATCAATCAGCCAATCAAATAATCTATATAGTGCCAGTATCCCATGTATCCACAGTTCAGATGTGCTGAACTGTTATGAAGTAAATGCTTCAGAACAACAAGTAAGTTTTGGGTTCTATCTGCTATGACTGGCTCAGGCCTTTGTCTAAGTTCAAGAGGGAGTTTATTCAAAATCAAGGCGCTGCGCATGAGAATGCTCGGCCACCAAATGATTGTAACATGGTTCCTTCAATAAACATTAAGCACAGAGTCCCTGTAGTTTGCTTTTCCTGGATGAGGTCGGTTGTGTAAGTTGGTGCCAGTCTGTTGAGTGCTTTGCAGGTGGAGAACTTTGAATCATGTTCCAGACTGCTCTCAATGAATTTTTTAAAAATAAGTGTAACATCTAGTCTCTTCTTGGTGTGGGTGATAATGTCGTGCAGCGGTATTCCGTGCGTAATCCTTGTTATTACTCAAATTCAGTCCCCAAACAGAACGCAAAGGAACGTCAGAGCCATCCAAGATGGCCTGAGAACTCGTCATGAATTTCTCTCAAAACTTCACACTGTGCATGTTACTCCCTTGTGTAGTTTTCATTCATGCGAGTGTCTCGCAACACCTCATATTTTGTCCCCTAGAGGGATCGAGCCAAGAATAAGAATAGATCTGAACAGTCAATTAAACCCCTAGCTAATCAATCTGTGAATCCACCTTTTGTGTTTCTTCCTGAGACAAAAAACTTTTATAACAAAATCTGCCTTCCAAATCAAAAGCAGACCAAAAACAAAAGACAAAAGTAATCATTTAATAAGCAACTTGAAAGCTACTTTTACAAATTACACAAAATTGAGAAATGTGAAGTCAAATTTGTGTGTGCCAGTCTTATTTGAGGAAATTAAACCTCATTTCTCATTAAAATTTTTATTGCCATAAAAATGTGATATAAACCTTTCATTTACAAGCAAGCAATAAATATGATAATGATAGTAATTTTTTAGCTACTATAGACTATAGTCTATAGAAGCTATTGGGATGGGTATCCGTCCAGCATGCGGCGTCACTCTGTATGTATGTATATATGTATGTCCGTTTGTGAGGATGTCCATCCACTCAAATATCTTGAGAACCGCAGTACTTACAGATTTAATATTTCTTGGGTAGGTTCAAAATATGATTATGAGAAACAATTTTTTTGTTTTTTGATACTGTTGAAAATATGCAAATAAGCTCAAAAAAAGGCGATTTTGGTAAAAAATCTTCTTCTTCATAACCACTGGTCAGATAGCTTTGATATTTGGTATACAGTTCCCCTGGGGATGACCCAATATAGATTTGTTCAAATTGTGATGAAATATGCAAATTTGTATTATTAAGAAATTGTTTTGTCATTTTTTGTCAAAAATTTATTTCTGCTTGGCTGACAGCTTTGATATTTGTATATAGGTTCATAGGGATGACCCAACTAAGATTAAAAATTTTGTTCAAATTATGATGAAATATGCAAATTTGAATTTTTAAGGAATTTTTTGTCATTTTTGGTAAAAATTTATTTCATCAAAACCGCTTCTCTGACAGCTTTGATTTTGGTATACAGATTGATAGGTTCATAGAACAACTTACGGTAGATTTGTTCAAATTATAATGAACTATCCAAATTTGTATTTTTAAGGAATTTTTTTGTCATTTTTGGTCAAAAATTTATTTCATCAAAACCGCTTGTCTGACAGCTTTGATATTTGGAATACTGGTTCATAGGGATGATCAAACTACAACATATTCAAATTATGATGAAATCTACAATTTTGTATTTTGGCGGCAATTTGTGCCATTTATGGTCAAAAAAATTATTTCTCAAAAAAAACTCGTCTGATAGCTTTGACATTTGGTATACAGGCTCCTACAGATGAACTAAATATGATATATTTATTGAACTTATGACATCTTTAAGATCTTCAAAATTGCTTATCAGACAGCTTCGATGTTTGGTATGCAAGTAGGTCCATAGGGGTGAACTATTTAGGATTTGTTCAAAGTTTGGAAAATTTGCCATTTTTGGTCAAAATTTTTGTTTCTACATGTTTCTCAGAAGTTCTTGTCTGATACCCTTGACATTTATTAACCCCTTGACCACCTTGAACGCCGGATATATCCGGCGCCATATTGAATTACCATATACCTTTAGTGCCGGAAATATCCGGCACAGTTAAATAGGCGTATTTGCTTCGTTTTTGTCCCTAAAAATCCCGTAATTTCGGCATCGGCACACAGTGCGCCTAAGATAGATGTAGTCCAATCTGGCCTAAATGTGATTGTGCCCCCGTATGTCCGAGTTGGGCCAAAATCCGGAAGCAAATGTCATGACCCATGACCTCGACCCTGAAAGGTCAGGCTGATCACAGAAGCATCATGCTGATTGTTTACAATTTTCAGAAGTACTGACGATCGCGCAGATTTTTATGATTTGTATTTTTTAATGAAATGAAATATTTATTTATTGAAAACAAATTATAATTATGTAAATATGTTCTATTAACAGCAATATTCTGTGAATGAAACTGGAGGAAATATAATTTTTTACTATAACCTTGTGAAATTTTATAGCAGCCATATTGTCAATATGACTGGTCACATGACTGGTCACGTGATTGACCATGTGATATGTTGTTCCCTAAAATGTATTTTAAATATTGTGAATTATTTTTTGATAAATCATAACCATTTTAGATACATGTTTCTGCAAGGAAGACATAAAGCAGGTATTTTCAAATAAAATGTGTTGATATTCAAATACAGAATTATGTCAGATGCTGATGGTTGTGGTTCATTTACTCTGCCTTTTGTGAGAAAAATCTTAAACAGGTACATCTGTAAACTTTAGTAAAGGGTAGATATTATTACATATATGTAAAAACAAAGCCATGAAAATTGCAACTGTATTCAAATTTGCGTCATTTTATGGATTCAAAACATGTCCTGATGCTTCAAATATTCTTCCCCAGCATATTCTTTGCCAACTCTGGTCACATGATGAGTCATGTGACCAGTCACGTGACCTGGAAATACAAAACTTATGTACGAGAAAGTGGGAAATTTCATGCTGATTCAGAAAATATATGGTTTATTGGTACTTACTTAATTTTTACTCTAAGCAGTGTTCATGCAATGACCACATCCTAGATTTTATCAATATTTACATAAGGGGCCTGGAATATAGGAATACATTGGCCTTGGTAGTCAACGGGTTAATAATTCAAAAAGTTCTTTTATCTAGCATATTCACAGCTTCTCTGAAATGCTTCTCCAATTATTCACAGCTTCTCTGAAATGCTTCTCCAATTGACTTCAAATTTTTTATGCTCCAGTTCAACCATCCAAACCACAAAAAATATCTACAGCATGTTCTGAAATTTGGTTCAAATATTCATATATGTGCCGTGTTCATCATTATTCCTTTATTTAAAAAAGCAGTCACACTTATTACATCAATTGTTTTCATTACTACACATGGCGATATCAGCCCCTTATAGTTGATTTTACATCCACATGTGTATGATGGTATATTTTATATTAGAGGCTGATGGCTAGGAAATTATGGACCTACAAGACAGTTCTCTCCTGGCTATCGTTTCAAGTCTGAGTACATATTATCTAATATTATACTTTGTACGTCTTCAAGTCTATAGTAGCTACAGGGACATTGGCCCTATGTTTAATAGTCGCGCCAGCGGCTTACTGACTACGCATGCGCTTGTTCATAATATACTATGCGAGTAACCGGAAGTGTACCCTTCTTTCATGGGCGCCGCCATGGTTTTTTTTTTGAGTACTCGTAAATAAACAAAAACGAAACAAATTACTATCATATAACATGCTTTTTATAACATATACCTCTTTTATAAGCCAGTAAATGTTATTATGCACCTTGTCGCTGATACAAAATATCGTTAATATAGATAAAGGGAGAAAACTGTCGTGCATATGAACGGGAGCATACGCAAAGAATGCTGGGATTGAATTATAGAAGAGCGCCCCTTGTGTCAATAATTAGATTCAAAAATTGCCAGTTTTTAGACGGAACGCTATAGTTTTCAGCTTGCAAGTGGAAGATGGGCAGTGCGGTTACCTTTGCAATGATAATGATTGCATAATACGTCCGTTGATTATCGCAATAGGCTGTTATCATTGTAAAAATTGCCAATTTTTGTCCAAAATTTTTACACGCTACAGAAAATCTATACCTGCCCTGCTGCAGGGTTTGACGTCGTGTACGTACGTGAACTGCTTTCATCAGAGGGAAACTGGGCATACCGGTTGTTGTCATATAAACATTTATGAAGTAACAATTACAGTTTATCATGAATCAATACAAATAACATTGCCAATCTTTAATAACCCCTGGCGCAACACCAAGGGCTGAGCCCTATATAATATTATTATTATTATTTTATTTTTTCAAGTATTTGCTTCTGAAAACTAAACAGTTTCAGTTATTTCACAAGACTCTTTGAGACCTCTGTCCATACCAGAAGTCATACATTTACAAATATTTCCTATTTTAGTATAGTAACAGCAACTTTGATTTATTTTCAGCAAAACAGTTTAACGTATTTCACTTCAAAAAATTGAAATTCTGTGATGTACGACAACGAGTTCATACTCATAAATTTTATTTTCTCTGACATACCTATCACTCAAGATCTTCTCCTTACAAGCTGATGTGTACTCACACAATGTGATGTGCCCATGGGAAACCTTGAACACTTATTAATCTGTAAGTTTTTCTCTCATACAGGAGTACATGTGTTGAAAGAATTCACCAGTTTGAGATTAAGCAGAACTTTTTTGAACATTCTTTGAAAGCATTTTGCTCTAACAGGAAATAGAAACTTCACATCAATCAATCAATCAATCAATCAATCAATCAAGGAAAATTTTTTATAGCGCCAGTATCCTATGTATCCACAGTTCACAGGTGCCAAACAGTAATGAAGAAAACGCTTCCTAATAAGTAAATAACTAAGTTTGTAGGTTCTTTCTGAAATGATTAGCTGAGGGTTTTTTCTAAGTTCAAGGCAAAGCATATAAGAATACTCGTCCACCATATGATTTAAGATTGTAGCTTGGTTCCTTCATAGACATTTGGTGGATGAATGCAGAATCCTTGTAGTTTACTTGAAGTTTACTTTTCCTGGATGAGGTCCGTTGTGTAAGTTGGTCCAGTCCTTTGGGTGCTTTGTAGGTGGAGAACTTTGAACTTTTTACGATAGGTGTTATACCGGTATGTACCGGTACATGTTTCTTGGTGTGGGTGACGATGTTTTGCAGTGGTCAGTGTTCTGTGCATATTCCTCATTATTACTTGAATTGAGGAACAGAAAACAAAGCAAATGTCTCCTGAGCCATCCAACGTGGACTTAGAACTCGTCATGAAGTTCTCTGCATGGCCCCCGCAAAACCTCACACCGTGCATCTTACTCCCTCGCGTAGTTTTTGTACGTGCGATTGTCTCGCAACGCCTCATATTTTCTCACCCAGGGGGCTAAGAATGCATGAATAAGAATAGATCTGTACAGTTAAACCCCTAGCCAATCACACCTGTGGATTAACCTTTCTAGGTGTTTCCAGAGAAAAAACTTTTACACCAAGTCCGCCTGTCAAATGAAAAACACACCAAAATTAACTTATTTTCCTACCAGGAAAACAAAAGTTATCATTTAATGAGCAACTTCAAGGCTACGTTTACAAATTACACAAACTGAGAAATACCAAGTTATATTTGTATGTGCCAGTATTTATCTTACATTGGAAAATTAAGCCTCATTTCTCAATAAAACTTTTATTGCTGCTACAAAAATTGGATGTAAACCTTTCATTTACAAACAAACAATAAATAATTTATTATTGTTGTTGTTGTTGTTGCCAATGTTATTATTATTACATTCTTCATTTATTTATTTAAATATTACATATGAAAACATATAGTTTCAGTTAATTTCCAGTGGAGAACAATTGGTTTTCATTGGTATCGGTACACCACACATGGAAAGCAACATCAGTACACTCTTCATCATCTTACTTAAAGGTATTCGGTCACCTGTTTTGTAATAGCCAATCATAGATTTTACGCGGGTGGCCGCTTTTTAAAAAGGGCGCCTCCACTCGACCAGCCATGGCATACTTAGCAGCGTCGTCTGCATGTTCTTTGACGTATCAAATATGGAGGACCAACAGCTACAGGTGTTATGGGGTAGTACGCTAAACCCCGCGCCCTTTACCATATATGGAATATGCAAATTTACGGTGACTGTGTACCTTTAAGGTAATATGGGTCTCGAAAGTGTGTGACTTAAACTTTTGCTCAAACTTTCCTCAATTAAACTTTCAACTACACTCTTACCAAATCAAGAATAAAACTCAACAGCCACCATGCAAGTTGTGGTATGAGAGATTTATTGAAATTTGAAATTCAAAGTGGCTGCCATCCCTGTGTTAACTCTATGAGGAAAAAATTAAATTTTAGATGTTCACAAAAAATAAGACAGTGAAAATTTTACTCATTCCAAGGGTTTCAAAATAAGTCCAGGCAAGTAGTAGATCAGAAAAGTAACGTAAAAAATTGAGAGGCCAAATATCTGTTCATGAATTACATTTTACCTTGAAAGACCAGTTTCAACTTTGTTGTTACAATTTTTGTTTTGCATGTCAATTGTGAAAGAATGTTGAAATGGACAGTAATGCAGTTTATCAACTCAGTCTGTACATGTGTAGACTGCATTGTTATTGTTGACAAGTGAATTCTGGTCTGGACAAGAATTCAAATGTAAACAATAATGCTGCATTTTACACTTTACATAGTGTGTTGACAAGTTTAATAGATGGTGTTTCAACAATCTCATGCATTTAGAAAGAGAAGGAAAACTGGCAATTCACATACAAAACAGAAATGGTGAAAAAATTTTTAAAAAGTTAACAGCTATCAGTACAGTTTAAAGTACTTTTCAGATGAAAATGTTATTTGATAAGTTCTTTTTATAAAAACAAGTAATCTAAATAAAATTTACATGACCATATATATTACATGACCATATATAATAACAAAATCATCTAGTCACAGGAAATGCATTTCATTGCATGACTCAGCCATTGCTTGCATTTTTATTTGTATGACCTTTTTGCTTCAAACAATATTTCTGAACCAAAAAACTTCATCCCTTTACATCAAAGTTCGGTGTATTGGTGTGTTCAATTGATTTAAGGACACTCCCTAACATTTCTACATTAGATGGCTGGTGACCAACAACGGGAGACTATCTGCCACTCATTTGAAATATCGTCAGACTGAATTGAAAAAGAAAAGGTTGAGAAAAGGTAAAAAAAGGGCTGGTGCTGGTCAGTCAATCATAATGACTCAGGGGAGAGAGGGACAGAAAGATTATGAATTTTTTTCTGGTTATTTTAGGACAGCGTGCAAGAGTGTATTGTCCCTCAGGGAGCCGCAAAATATATACCGTCAGAATACTGACAAATGAACAGCGTAATCATCCTGGATGCATCGCAGATTCGGAGCATTGAACGGGAAAAATTAATTGGTCACGGGCCTTTCACTCCTTGTGAACATGTGTAAATCTGGGATCATTTTTTCCCCTGGAACACGATGGCCAATTAGAAAGTTTCATCTTTTGGCTAGGGAAGTGGAACGGCACGGAGGCATTGACTCTGGATGAAATGGAGGGGAAAGGAAAAGTGTATTATTAGGAATAGTACGTTATGGTGATTATTCACACTAATAAAAGCTGATTGCTTTTGGTGATCACATTCGCCGGGCTGATGATACCCCAGGTTTTGAATGAAGCTCTTGTGTGATCGCCAGTAATGTAAGCTCAGATAAAAAATATAACAGAAGAGAAAAAACTCGTGCGAGTCTTTCACACGTCATGAGTACCAGTTGAACTTAAAAAGAGAGTTTTGTTGATCTGATCTCAGTAGACAGCTTTTCGTCACACGAGAGCTGCAGTGTGTATATTTGATGATTGTTATTCCCATCTGGAACACAAGGTTATCACTGATCAGCCATGTCATCAGTTAATTGTTATGTGGCACTTGACTTGTAAATATTTTGGGATATCATGAATCATAAAGAAATGCTTCTGAAACCAAAACAAAATTCTCAATTATGAGGAATAATACGCCAGACTTGGCATCAGTGTGGGCTTCAGGAAGAAAAACAATGTATTTTTATCCTCAGACTTGGCACCAGTCTTTGCTTTACAAAAAAACAATATATTTTTATCAGAAAAAGAACCTACATCTTCTATATTTATAGACCATTTAGTTTTATCCTTGTTTCAAGACAGCAACCAAAGTTTTGACATGACAGAAAAGCAGAAGTATTCCCATATCTATTTCCATTGTACACAAAATCACATAGTTTACATTTTATCAATCCAAAATACTCAAATTTAAAAACCGTTCTAGCTATACATGAGAGAATATATTTTTTTTCCTTTTCACCCGAAATTTTGACATTTGATTTTTCATCTTAAATGGACAGTAACCAAACCCTCGCCACTGAAACTTTGCAAGGGACTTTTCATGTTGTCATGGCGACATAGAAATTTACAGGATGTCAGCAACAAACATGTTGACACTTTTTTATAGTTTTTCCTGACCTGGGTCGTCTTGACTATTATTATTATTATTATTATTATTATTTATGCCTAAAATAAATCATGATACAAGATACTTTTTTCGTGGAAAAAGAGAGGGAATGAACTACACAAGCAGGCATCGTAGCGGATAACCCCATGATGCAACCCATCTGGTCGGATCGTATTATGAGAGTTCAATGCATGATACGTGAATGGAGCCTGTCAACAGTGACTAACCAGTGGGCTTCATGGTACACATCAGCATGACAGGAGCCGGTGATTCCCGATTCACAACGCCATAGATGAAGACATTGTGATACCCAATGAACTCAGTGGTGACAATCTTGTTACAATGTTTATTCCGTAATTCAAACAGTGTGACAAACCACACGGCATTGTGGGACATTGGCCAGTGAAGGAATACAGAAAGGGAGAGGAAGAGAGGGGAGGGAGAGGGAGAGAGGGGAGGGAATATCATGACAGTGATAATTAAGCACCAAAACTCAGTCAGAATAAATATCTTTGTTTTGAACCAATCAGGTGTCAATCATCGCTCATTTTTTTTTGTTTTCAGATCTGTCCCCTACTTCTCTCAACTATGTCAGGTTTTAATGCTAACTACTGCTGTGTGCTTGTAAGATTTTCTCCTAGCAAACTCATTTACATATGCAAATTACATCATTGGTGTATAGTACAACAAAATAAATGACATACATAGGACAAAATATCCCATAACAGAGACGTAGCCTAGCTACGTGATGAACTGAAATTAGGACGTGCAATTGGCTCTCTTTGGATCAAATTTTATAATTTGAGGATAATATGCAAATGAGATTACAGGAACAAGAAAATTTCTTTTAAAAAGACAAGAACAGAAAGATGTAGTACTTGTATGTATGAACATTTAGTTTTGACTTTTCTTTAAAGGTAATTTGTGTTCATGAAATGTATATTTCCACAGCTAACCAATTTAACTGGATTTCAGTAACAGAGTAAGCCAAGTATTGTACTTGGTCTGGTTGAGTGGATGATTGCAAGCTATTTTTTGTATAAATTGTTGAAGTTAAAATAAGTTTGAGAGGGGAAAAGTCAACTATAGGATATTGATAGCCAATGACAGTGGGTATCTTTATGCTCCCTCAGATAGGGACCTGTCTGTGATCACAGTGTAATTGAGACCCAAATTGGAATTGACGCCAAACTAGTCTCCTGTTGGCCATTAAGCAGAGAAGTCATCGGGGAATTTACGATGTGTTGATATAAAAGTCTATGGCACTCAGCTGTGTAATCGGTGAGTTTTGCCACTGATTCTGAGGACAAGACAAGAAATGAAGTCACACAATGCGTCACTTTGAAGAAAAACACAACCTGACAACCAGATCAAACAAAGATGATAAGAATTTGTATTTCTTAACAAAGTGGGAAATTCAATTTGCATCAACGTGAATCTTGCAAATTTATTTTATTCCTGCGCTTTCAAATTGAGCGCTACCAGAGTGTTTGAATAAGATGGAAGACCAGACCCCCAGCTAATCAGTCAAATTAGCATAAAATAATTTCAGCAAAGTTGAGTGTTAATTCAGTGCGATTGTCATTGAGACAGCCAGGGCATGACTCTGGATGAATTTAATGCATATAGATGAGACGCTGACAGAATTGAGAAGTTTATTTTTATTCGTCCATTGCTTCGCCAATATCACTCAGGGAGAGAAGATACAACACTGTCAACCGTCAAAGCAGCAATTAAAACCCAAAGAGGAAAAATGGACTCCGTTGAGATGTGTAAAGGGGACTGCGGTAAAGCACCATTGAATTTACTGAATTTCAAAGTCAGTCACTTAATAGTTTGCCTCTTCAATCAACTTTATAGCACTCCAATGGATATTGACTCAAGGATACGATTGTACCCTAATACCTCATAACTCTCAAGCAAAGTATAAATATTTCCCTATCCAATCGAGGGATTATTCACCTACTATCAGTTTGTTATTGTAAGTAGGTGTTTCATCATCAGCACCCCCCCCCCCACCCAGTTTGTCTTTTATTCCCCCGATTGTAAAATATATGATGACTTTTAGGTTGATTTCCTTTTTACCCATAATTCACAGTACGGCTGGTGAAGAAATGAAAGAGACTGAGGGACCAAAGAGAGGTTTTGCTGTGTAGCTAGTAACAACTTTGAAGTGAAAATCTTTAGCAAAGCTTGTAGAATGGATCTTGACAAATACTGATTTCTCTATGTATGTATAGAGTGCATTCAAGCCGTACTAGTATTTAGTTTTCCTCAAACTCTCTTTCTTTTTCTTTTTACTAATTGAACACTCTATTTGTTTTTCTTTCAAAATACTTATAATTTGTTTTACTACTGATGATTTTGTTTTTAAATTCTGAGATGAATTTCACCATATTTTTCTTCAACGTTACGTAGAAGTAGATCATCCCCGTGGGCAGATATTCAAACTCTCAAGTTTTTTCAGTGCTTTTTCTAATCTTCTGCGGAGACTTATCTGGAAACCTTCAGAGTTAAGAAATTCACTCTCCTGTTTTTATAAAAATTCAAAAATTTAATTTTCCTCTGTGGAGATAGGACTAGTAGGCAATTCAAATTTCAATTATCAGTAAAGTTTGCTTAATTTTTTTCTCTGGTACCAAACTTGAAGAATGACCTGTCATTTTTATTGATTTGAAACAAAGAATATTTTCCAATGCCTAAAATTTTCTTTGTTTAAAAACATTGATCTTTTGTTTAAAAATATGTGGAAATGGAAAATTGTGATGATTCACACAGATTTTGGCATCGATTGTTTTCAAAATTTAACTCACGGAAAGTGTTTGCTTTAGTTGAAGGTAGATCTCAAAGGTGTGTTCCAAATGTCGCAGTAGATAATGTGTATGGTTGAGTGAAACAACTGCATTAGATCCTTCCTCAAGATTGTGTTTGATTTTGTATCACCGTCACCCACACATAGATTTTTTTCAGAAATCACACTTCCGCTATTCCCAGAAGTAAGTTCCTGTAAATTCCATGGCTGGCATTGCACACCGTAGATCCAACAGCTGACTCAGCTCATAGTCGGTGATATTAAGTATCTGTAATAGGACAACAAATAAATGCTGATTTTTTACAATGAATACAAAATTTCTATTCATGATTATATAATTTCTATCCATAGTTGATTTAGTCAAGTTTAGATCACAATTTATAGCAATGAGTTTGCAGAATAAAAATATCTACAATGTCTGTCAGGGACATTAAATAAGCATTTCTGCTGAAACTACCTTTGAAAGTATAAAGAAATTACTTGTGAATGGTACTGTCACAGCTTTATGCTGCATCTATAAATATTTTCTTCAGTTTGCAAAATGCTGCGTATTTGTCATGCTATATAGGAAGATGGCTCACCTAGATGTGTCTTTCACTGTAAGCAAATTTGGACCTGGTACTGTGTTTGTTCTGAGATACATGCTTTGTGCAGATTATTTAGGGAAGTGTATTTTATTGATTCTTGTGTGTTAGGGTAGTATGCACCTCCAACTTTGCTCAGACTTAATTCCTCAAGTAAACTGTAAACCAATCTCTTTCACAATCAAGAACAAAGATCATGGCTAGTGCAAGGGGAGAAAATAACGTCACGTTCACCGACACCAGAAATTCAAAATAGTTGCAATCCTTTTGATAACTATATTTTGATGAAAGCATTTACTCTATAGGTTTTCAAATGAGTCCATAGAATCAGTAGACCAGATGAACATTGTAAAATTTTGAAAGGTGAAAAACTATAGCAGATTGTATCTTTCAAGTGAGTGTAGTTTGCTTTAGTATAAATGAGGATTTGGTCAGGATCAATCTTCCGTAATGGTGAAGTCTTGTATATATATTTTAGATATCAGTGCCCATTTTCTCTGTTAATTAGCAACTTGTCAGTATTTTCCAGATGTCAAATCATTTCTCTTAGTTACCATTCCCCCAAAATCTCTCTAGGGAAAATGGTAGCCTTCTATTTATAAATTACACAATGAGTGACTCGCTATATTGCAGTGCTAAAAATACTACATTGGTATAAATTTGTCTTGGCATTCATTAAACCTCTCTGCTGTTGGTCTTAAAGGTACTTCTCACCTCAAAAATAAAGAACTTCCAACTTTTCCCCAAACTTTCCTCAAAATAGCTGTTAACCATTCTCTTTTGAAATCAAGGGTTATCATGTAAAACTTGGTACCAGATGAACAAATCGCCCAACATTTCCCAACAGTTGAAATCCAAAATGGCCACCATAAACTATTTATTGGAGAAAATAACGTTTTTTTAGATTTTCACAAAAAATTCAGACTCTCAAACTTAAAGAATAAAAAAATACTCCGAGAGCTTTAAAATGAGCCCTGCACCTGGTAGGCAAAAAATGTATTGTTAGAGTTTGAGAGTCTGAATATCTGTGCCCAGGGTGCATTCTACCTGAAAATATTACAATCAAAGTAGAAAAAAGAAAACAAGTCCCTGTTCTGTTACACATTGGGAACCTGTAAGTTGCTAAGAAATACTCTGCTGTTCATTTTTAGTACAAGGAAAAAGTACTCAACTGAAAATTGGTTATTTCAAATTTTGTACAGTTAGTATGGCATGGCATTCCATATCAATGATGGTTTTTGCATTTGTGGAAATGATTGTTTTTAGTTCTGTGCTGACTACTGTCTAGCCCTAGACACTTGCCTTCACAGAAATTAGTTTTAGTCTTTGAGGGAAAAATTCACAGTCTTTTCACATTTTTAGTAACTTTTGTGTCAATCCACAAGTCATTGGTTGGCATGATGGCAGGGCATGACAAAACGTGCCTACATTACTCACTGTTACCCACAGAACAGATACAAAAACAGGGTACCACCGTTTCTGGTGTATATGACCAGAAATGCTCACAAACAAACCAAAGGCTCCTTTAGCAAACTTAAATATCAGAGAAGTTATATTCCACACCTATCATATTACTGGTATGCCAAGATTTAAGGTAGTATGTGATTTGAGAGTGAAAGACTTACACTTGTGGTCAAACTTTCCTTGAGGAATCTTTCAACCATTCTCTTTCAAAATCAAGAATAAAATTCAGGGTCACTGTACAAATTTCAGTACTAG
>LD343663.1:170206-197239 GCA_001465055.1 Ptychodera flava | reverse complement strand
GGCAAGATCACGATTTTTTGCCTGCCCTCGGGCTGGTGGTCATGATCGAAATATTGATGATGCCCTCGCCTACGGCTCGGGCATCATCAATATTTCGATCATGACCGCCATCCCTTGGGCAGGCAATAAATCGTGATCTTGCCCTCGCTCTCATGTGTTATTATTTAACTGTTACCCACAGAACAGATACAAAAACAGGGTAGCACCATTTCTGGTGTATATGACCAGAAATGCTCACAAACTAACCAGAGGCTCCTTTAGCAAACTTAAATATCAGAGAACTTATATTCCACACCTATCATATTATCCGTATGCCAAGATTTAAGGTAGTATGTACCTCGAGAGTGAAAGACTTACACTTTTGGTCAAACTTTCCTTGAGGAATCTTTCAACTATTTACTTTCAAAATCAAGAATAAAATTCGGGGTCACTACAAATTTCAGTACTAGAGAAACAAATAACTCAAGATTTACGAAATCAATGTATTTAAAATTCAAAATGGCTGCCATCCCTGTGTTAGCTCTATGGAGAAAAATGAAACTTTTCGAATTTCAAAAAACTAAGCCAGTGAAAAGCATCATTATGTGAATTGGGAAAATACATACATACATGTTTTAAAATCAGACAAGAAAAAATGAAAAAAACAAAGTAAAATATTTATGAACCTGTAGTATTTTGACCTAGTATAGATATTTATATTTATATATATATATACTCTTTTGCTGTTGATTTTGTAAAACCTTTATTGTACTTTATGATCAAGATCCCAACTGGGATACGATTTCAATAAAGGCTTACTTTACACCAAGAGCTTCAAAATGAACCTTGACAAGTGTTGTATCAAAAAAGAATTGTGAAAGTTTGAGAGTCCGAGTATCTGTCCCTGAGGCGCGTTCTACTTGAAAAAGGTCTTTTTGTGACATAAAAAAGGGGAAATGAGCGACTATGTTATTCTGACAGAATCTATTGAATTTTGAAAAGAGTCCTGAAAAGATTGCATAAAGGAAATGAGTGACTTGTGCTGATAGAATACTGTTCTTTGGGATTAAGTTGTATAAAGAGGAAGTGACACGAAGTGAAACCCTTTGTATTCAGACAAAATGTGTTCAGAAACAATGAGAATGTTTTTTATATCTTCATTTGCAGTCAAAACAACAAATGTATGGTCAAGATACTGGAAAGGAGGGGGCATTTCCGGCACAATAAATGATCTGAAAACTCAGAAATCATGATTCGGTGGTACGCATGGTGCCTTCTTTGTTTGCTTGCTAGTTATTTCTTTCCTCCATATGGTCCTCCAATAATGTTGAAGGTAGGCGTTCAGCAAGCGCCAAGGCCAGATATTAGTCTAATACTCATCAATTTCCATATACCAATGCTTAAAAGAGATCTCAATGATCCAAAAATTTCTTTTTAGTGATGATGCCCACATGACTAACATAAATTCATGTATTTTTCACTTTTTTAACAAAAATGTTGGTGATAGAGAAGTGTGAGATTGGTCTTAAACTGTCATGATAAATATTAAATCTTTTCAAAATCTGCACAGCATAAATTTTTTATTTTCAAAATGAATCGTGAAGTACCTTTTAACTAACTGTTTGGTGTTGAAGTTGGGAAATGTAAGATTAGTTTTAAGTAAGGATTAAAATTTTTAAAAACTGTGTCACATCACTTTTATTTTTGGAATGAACTACATGCCAAGCTTGTGACTGTCACTCACAAGTTAGGAGAATTGAATTCAACAATCGATGGCTTTTTGTGGTAATGCTGGAATCAACTCACTTCATGCGATGCATCAATATTGTAGCACTGTACTGGTTTTTTTCTGAGTCAATTTGCTTGACAAGAGAAGATTCAATGAAAGTGGTATTTTCCCAACAAAACGCCTCAGATTATTGATACCCATCAAATCACTGATACAACAACGACGCTCTGAAGTCGCAGAAAATCGTAGTTAATTACCGAGTCTCTCACCATGGAGCATATCCTGGCAGAATTGCCCCCCATAGGGTACAGTACACCCCCCGAGCCCATCTCGATTTTTCCCATACAAATGTAATATCAATAATTTGCTCTTGCTCGGCAAGCTAACAGATGTACACAATGGATTTTTTGCATTATTGGCGCATAGACACATATTGCTGTGACTGAGTCACAGTTTTAGAGCGTTTTGCCCGATCAACAAAAAGTAGAAAAAGACTCTCTCTTTTTTGTCAATTAGAGAGAAGTTGAAAGATTCAGAGAAGAGGCAAATAACAGCTCTCCTGTGCTCTCTAATTTGCATATGGATGATTGACAGGCATAAGTTGTATCCACAAAGAGGTGGCTGTGCAAAGATATAAACGATGCTGTAGATCTGACAGTGCATTCTATGCCTGAACAAGATACTTCTCACATCTTTTTTTTGTCAACAATGATTTAAGACCATTTGCACCAGTGTGGTTTATGTTTCAGAGATCACAAATTATCACCACAGCTCAAGGGATACCAAGAAATATCTCTGGGTTGTTTAAACGTTGTAGAAACCCCCCCTAGGCATTGATTGCTGCATTTAGGACGTCCATCTCTTCCCGTTTATCTCCTGTGCGGAAGCTGAGCTCAGACAACAAGAGATTTTTCTTCTGTGGTTGAATTGTTTTATGATTGTCTCTTGTGTTTCTGCAGGCATTGGAAGGGTGATACAGGGATACTCTGCACCTTGCATTGAAATCAATGAATGTAATCAAACCACAAGCACTTAAATTGAAAATAAAAACTGTGTATTGTGCAGGTTTAGTGTAACAGATTAGAATTTTTTGGCCCTGTCATGTAATGACTGTCAACAAATTGTAAACCTTGCTGCATTAAAGGCCCAGTAGCTGTACCTTGCTGCATTAAAGGCCCAGTAGTTGTACCTTGTAATGATTTTTTCACTATTATTTGTTTTGTCAACAGTTTCTTGTTCTGCTCTGCAAAGCATGTTGAGATACACAGTATTCAGCTTGTCAACTCAGCTTGAACATGTGTAAACTGCTCTGTAATTGTAAGTAAACCCTGGTCAGGATTAAAATTTAAATATTACAAACAATATCTTACAATGTGCATTTTCCATATAGATGTTGTGTTGATGAGTTATTGATACTCTTTTGGAGTCTCTGATTATTTGTAACAATAGCACTCACTAAAATCAATGGTTTGATTTTACTGTCTGAAGCCAAATAAAGTGACTGGATGTAATATACACAGCAATTTTGTAAAAAAAATTACAGATCAACAAATATTATGGCCAAGGTATATAGTATGCATACAAACTATGTGTTATTAAGCCAAATTCTGTGTTCATCAGGACCAGAAAAAGAAAGTTGTGTACCAGGTATGGAATAAAATTATCGAAGGATCCGTAGATGGACTTATACTGTCCATAAGTAATGCTTTAAGTCTGAAGTATGTTTTATCTGAGAAATATTTTAGACATGTATTCCTAAGTGAGCTTTCAACCTATGTATGGTTTTCTAAATTTATACACTGGTAGAACTTTTTTCATCTTAACCAGAAAGGTTTTCATTAGGTTTTTGATGGACAATTTCATTATGATAGTAATCCAGAATCCTGTCACAGGATTAGATTAGAAAGGATTAGATTATAAAGTGTTTAGACATAAATTTGAAAAAGAAAGAGAAACTGTTTACACCACAATGAATGTGAAAGTGACACAAATGAGGAAGTTTATATCTGCACAGCCAATCTGGCCGCAGATGTGCATCCATAACTATCAGTCCATACTACACACAAATCTTTAGAATCTGCATTCGTTTCAGACTCAATGGATTGTTTTTTAAGCAAATCATTGAATGTAGCATTCTCAATATCAGATAGGGAGTCATTCCGTGCTATCAGCACTTAATATTTACTGTCCTTCCTCTCCCCCTCTTTCCCCTCCCCCTCTCTCTCTGTCCTCTCTCTCTTTCTCCCTTGACACGGTCATCAACTCTCTTCCATTGTGCACATGACAGAATGCCAAACACGTTTTATTGAATGTAGACAACAAATTTCACTGAAACAGCCCATACATATTATGATGTGTCTAAACAAATAAACACATGTAACACCCATTTTTATATACCTCAATTATTTCAGTAAACAAACCTTGGTAGTTCTTTGTCTCAGTGAAGTACAGGTCAGATTGGATCAATCATATTCTCCTGCCAAAACTGATGCCTAGCTTGTATCTGTTGGATGAGTACAGAGTCATTTCAAATGGACAGTTAAACTGTTGCCATGGTTTTCTGTATGTGTGGAGGGGATAGGGCATTGATAGCGTTTTATTGATAGTTCAAGGACGATTGACTTGACTGTAAAATATTTGTTCCAATGCGAATCATTAATATTGACCCTTGACCCCCCCACCTACCTCTGGCCTTGGTCTTGTCCAATTGTTTTCTACCACCTAGTTGGACTGATAGACTGAAAAATTTGGAAAATTGAGTGGGAATTTAATCTTGAAGTATGTTTGCACACAATTCACAGGTTTTGACAGCAAGTTCTTCCCGCCAAAATTTATTTATAGAGAACACATATCACACTTGCAGTAGTTTTTGTGAGATGAAAGTGAAGGACATCAGGCATATTACTTCTTAAGTTTTCCAGAACCACAAGTATACGATCCATCAGAGCAGTAATTGTTTTTTTTATCAGGCAAATTTTGAAGGATTAGGTGTGGTATCCACAACTCGTAAGTAGCAGTCGGGCACAATACCTCAGTTGACATCAATGAACTATTGACAACATGCCAGGTCCATTTTGGCACACTCAAAGTTTGCAAACAAGGTATTTGAAAATTGTCAACGGTAAACAAAGAACGTAATCAGACCTTGGTGGTATAAACGCTTGAATTTGAATCACCGATTCAACAGTAAGTAGTGGTAGTTAGACTTTCTTTCTTTTTATTCTCTTCCTCGCTCTCTTTTTTTACATTTCTGTTTTTTGTTTTCAGTGAATTCAACAGTAATTACCACCTTGCGATAAGTGTCGCATCACAAAGAAACAGATTGTTGAGGTTCAGCGATGCAAAAAGTGCTAAATACTACAATAAAAGTAGAAGAGGTGCTTTTGTTAGCCATTAAAATGCTGTGTGCATTGTTCCTGCACACATGACAGAACTTTCAGTGTTCTGCAAGTTGATCAGCGACAAAGACAGTCCGATATTGCCTCTAGCGTCCCTTCTCAAGCTTTTTATTCAGATGAATAGGACTTGTACAGATTTATTGTTATGTATGTAGAAGGCATCGACCTTTACCCCCGTATTTTGTATTGACCAAACACCACCCTTTGTGGCCTTGTTTTCCATTTTGCCTCCTCCTTTTATTTGGATTGCCATGCACCCATCAAATCTACCAGTCCACAAAACCAGTAGTCAATATTGCTGGTCAATCATGATGCAAATAAACTGTATAAACTACAGTCACCCTTTTTTCCCAGCTCTTGTCCTATCCTCAAAGCAACACTTTTTACAGACGGCTCCGTGTCCTTCAAATTTTACTTCATTTGGTTGTCAGGCATAGACTGTTAATATAAAGAACACTGCAAAATTGTTTCCTGTCATGTCGGTTGAAAAGTGAGACACAGAGACAGTGGGAAAAAAAGAAACTTGGAGAAATAGGTTTTGTTTGCCCCATGATGTTTCTCCATTCACTGAGAGACATTCTGGTTGCTGTCATATTGTGCGTTCATAATACCAGCCACTTTGAGGTTTTCCAATGTGTATTGTGTCTTTTGTTCGACCTCGTAGCCAGTTTAATGCATGTTCAAAAGTATATAAAGAAATGAATTATTTTCAACCAATGACCTGCCCACAATTGGGGGCTTTCTGGGAACCAGTTATCTTCAATCCGTGGCATAAATAGCTCCCTTTGTGGACAACTTTCCCCCCTCACATCTGTGCCAATCACTGCCCATACTGAAAGGGCTTTCTTTGCTGCGGCCTGTTTCCACAGCAACTGAATGCATTGTGCTTCAGTGTTTTTTCGATTGGGTTTCTTTTTTCTTTTACAGGAAAAAAAGGCGCTTTACCACAAAAAAATTGTGCGAAATGGTGCGTTCAGTAGGATTAGGGCAGCGGAATGCCTATCAAATCTGCTCTATTCCATTAAGGTCACTTTTTGTGTACAACAACTGAAGCTGAGATCCAGACAAGGGCATAATCAGTTCACCGATAAGATATTAATCTTAAACGTCATTGGATTGATAAAATTAGGAAAAAATCTCATATTGACGATTACATTACAGTTTAAACACTTGATTGTCATAGAGAGCCTTTAACAAATCCTGGAGAAATTCCAACAGGAAATTGTCGCTTTTTAGAAAAAACCAAAGTATATGAACGATGTCTTCTTTAAGTACATGATAATACTTTTATAACCACCTGAAAACCGTAGCAATTGCCCCAAAATGCCTTTGTAGCTGTTTTTCTAATTTAAGGAGCTGAGCAAGAGATATGTGTTGCGGAAAATCTCATCAAAAAGATGAAAAGGGTCCCCAAAAACTGTCAAAACTTTGACTGATGTCCAGACAGATTTTGAATTTGGTAAAAGTAACTTGCGATATTAAAAATAGTGACTGAGAATGTACAGGGCAGCCAAAAGATTTGATTAATGCATAATTGAAAACTCCTGTAAAGGTTGTGTTTTTGAAAGAGTAGATGTATTTCAAGGCTAAATTTTCTTAAACAATTTGTTCCATATTGTGACGTAGTGTGTGTTTTGGTAGGGAATCACACATGGAGATGCCAAGGCTTCTTAATTGCCGTATTTTCAAATGTTCATAATCTCGGATACAATGTTACAAAACGATGAAAGCTGTCATGTTTTGAGCGAAAATGCATTCAGGCAAACATGTAAATTGGAATGTCAGACTCAAGGGGTCGACAAATTTTTGGTTTACCATATGATCATTAAAATTTTTGCCCAAGGCAGAAAATAGAATTCTGCTCTGTATCAAGAGCTCCTGTGTAGAAGTGAGAAACTGTAAAGTTTCATACGCACTTCAAATCATGGTTGTTGGATAATGCTGTTATAAAAAATAAAGTTATTTTATTTTCTGAATACATGCAGAATTATAGAGGGATTACAGGAAAAAAGAAGTTGTACAATAGTTGCCGATGGATTGATCGATCAATAACGATTCTGTATAAACCAATTTTTATTCCAAGTATGATAGATTGCTGTTGACGTGTATGAAATTGATAGAGAGAATAGAAATCTAGGCACATTATTATTACAAGAATTATGGGTTTATTATTGTGAAAACAGTATTTATGGAGTATTTTGACTAAGGTGGCGGCCCTGTCCTATTCATCAATCTAGACCATATGCCTCACAAGGCTGCTTGCCACAAAAGAACGTCCTCTCTGAATGCTTTTCGACATATCGTCAAATTCAGACGCTGAAAGATCCACAAAGCTCACTATAAATTGCAAATTTCCCCCTTTCAAATCTCTGCTTGACAACAAAATTAATAAATGCGTGCTAAAACATGTATCATTTCCGCGATATTGTCCTGGCCGATTGTTGGAAACAATATCCATGTATTAGCGATACGAGCGATTATAATTACAGCCTTGTTACTTTGTACGTTTTTTTTTTTCATGCCATACATAATACGATGAAGGGGATAAAAGGCAAGGGGAACAAAACCCTCACAGAATTGATCAATATTGGGCATATTCAGACCACGAAATGGAAAGTAGGGATGGAATTAAGAAACTGAATTAACTCTGATTTCTTTCATCTTGTGTTGTGCGTTTGTTTGTTCGTTAGATGATTACACGTTGGAAATGCAGCATTTTGCTCATAACCTCTCTGTTCCCAGCTGGTTCAGGAGTGATTTTCCCTGATTGGCTACAATATGTGGTTTCCTGTCTCTGTGTGTAGATTGTTGGTTTGGCTTTCTCACTACAATCTCTTTCTGGCTTTGAATGCTGTCTCATTCACACAGAGGTCCCATGTACTGGGCAGCGTTTAGTATATGATCCAATACCATAGCGCCATTCTGTTGACATCCTCCCCCACTCTCCATCTATACCAGTCCAAGCATTTTAACTTTGTACAACAGGGCTATTGCAAAATATTGTGATAGAAGGGATATACTCAATAGGCACATGATGAAGAATTTCATGTTTACATAACAAAGAATTTGTCTGCTCTCCGGGGTCTGTGGTAATGTAATTTAGACAAAAGATTGATTCCAACGTTCAGAAAGATACACCAATCTACTCAGGTACCTTACCTTGAAATAAATGGACTTGATAGCTTGTCTGTTTCACAAAGTTCACAGTATCTTTTCATCGATCGGTCAATATTGTGCAATAAACCGTCGATATTATGTCCAAATTATGCAAGAAAAAATATGGCAGTGCAGTCTTTTGGACAGTATATCCGGTATTTGTCCAGCATTGTGTAAGGTAGAGTCGGAGGGTATAGAGTAGAAGGATTTGATATAGATGGGTTGGTTACTGGAAATAATCATTATTTTACTGTATACCATTGAGTATTATTTCACATGAAACAGTCATTGTGTGTGTCTTCAGTATTATCACACCTGTTCAAGCACTGATAACCCCAACCCATCTACTGCATCCAGCCATCCACTCATTTATCCCTCCCTCCCTCCCTCCCTCCATCCATCCATTCATCCATCTCTCCCTCCATCCATCCATCCATCTCTCCCTCCCTCCATCCATCTCACATCTGTCAGTCAACGTGTCTATCCATTTACCCATTCACCAACCTATCCGGCCGTCTATTCATCCGTTCATCGCAAGCCATATATGCAATTATTTCTCCATCCACTTCTTCGATCATCAGGTCACATTCCTGTTTCCTAGAAACAAGGAGATTCCCTTTGCAATCCCCAATCCCCTGACATCAGTGCTTGTACAGAAACAAGCCTGTTAACTAGTTTGTGCGACACGTGGTAATTAATCCCAAAACTCACTTACAGTTAGTGTGACATATGGTAATTAGTCCCTAACATCTGCATCAGCAGCAAGCACATAAAATACAAACTTGCAAATTACATGTACATCCCTTTGATCAGCTTGTATTGACAGGTACAGCTGGACTTGAAACAATAGATTACAATGAGATGAGCCTGTTTTTAATGTTCTATACAATGATATTGTTACAGTTAGATAATCAAGGGGTCTATCTTGACAGTTATTACATAATCCGTGCTGACATGCTTATATGTGAGGTCATTAACAATAATTTATTGTGAAGCTTTCCCTCCCCGGTGATTATGTCAAAGCCACTTACAGTGCATTTACTACCACACGTACTCTATAGCTCTGTTGTTTGGAGTCTGACTCAGGCACTGACAGGTTCACTCGTGGTTGTACATGCATGTACAAATTTTGATATACCAAACATTTCTGTCAGTTGGTTTACATCATATTTTGACAGCAGCTTTAAGAAATTAAGGAATAAAACTGTTCGTATACCAAATATTATTTTTTAAAGTTCTCTAAACAAATGGGGTTTTTTTCTCATGTGCTCCCTCAAAAGTAAATCCCTGGCTTCTATTACTGGATGGTGAGTACCTGAAGTTCAATGCCCTGAGTGTGTTGAAATCACTGCACTCGGCTCACGACTATCTATGCATCTGCTAGGCATTGTTCTAGTTGACATGTTGATTTAAGTCTGGACTGAGATTCATCCAGACAGCATATTGGTGTATGCAATCATATGCTTGCAAAACGTTTTTCAAACAGTGATGATTTGTCATAACTGCTTCAACTGTTAGAATTGCTATGCTTAAAGTGCTCTCAGAATGTATGTCACAAAATGGCTTTTTTACAGCTTTTCATCAAAATTATAGGTATTGTCCTTTTTTAACTGTTGGATGTTTAAAGTAATGTACAGTCGCCAACTGAATGACTTGATACTATAATGTCCATTATTTTTTTTTAGAAATTGAATTTTCTTTTCAGCTATTAGTTAACACATATGTGTATGGTTAAACCATGAAAGGATGTGAATATGGTCGACTTTGTCAAGATTTAGAATTCTAAAAAGTGTTTTATGATCCGTTTTAAGTGCCGTATTAATCATTGTACATAGCACACAGTATCGGTCTACATTGATAGTGTAGCGTCTGGGTTCTTTAAATCTGAAAGTCTCTATTGGCATAATGAGCCAACTTTGATTTCTCTAATTTTAATAATTTCTGTTTTAATCACTGAACTAATTTTAACTTGAATGACATCTCTGCCACACTCTGTCTTCTCTCTGTCCCTCTTGCCCCTCCATCCATTCAATAGCCCATCCCTACCGTTTGTAAAATGAAGAGTTTTGTTATCATCTGCAGTGCACTTAGTTCATTTTAAATGAATAATCCCCTCCACTCCCATTTCTGTGTGCAGAGTCCAGCTTTACAATACAGAACTATCACACCAAAGTTAAGAAGTGGATTAGTTAAAAGTTAGAAGGATCAGTACTGTCCTAACTCAGGACAAATCTGACTACCGGTACTTGTGCCCAAGTTTGTGTTGTTCTTATTGCAGTTTGTTTGAAGATCTCAAACATGATTAACGTTAGAGCTAAGGGCAAAACTAGTCCATACACATGAACCCGTTGAAGATTACCTGCGACCTGTTTACCAGTGGTCATCATTCTTACGTAGTTAATTCGGGGAAATTAGTCCAAAGTACATTAAATTTCACAAATTGTGATTGGGTTAACTTTTCAACCTAATGTAGGATATTTGAGGGCTGGTGTTTTCACACTTGATGCGCATATGATAAGATTTACGATGCTGGAGTGTAACTGCATGTCACTGTGTCAAATAGTTTCTCCCCATCATTGCAACTTTCACCGCATAAAAATCAACATTGCTGTTACCATGGTAATTGCTCTTCCACATCAGTTTGACCCTAATTACAGCATTTTGTCACCTTTGATTTATATATCCGTGCAGAATGCTAATACAAGTTTTTTCTTTCCGTATGAACACATATGGTACATCAATCATTTCCCAGCGTCCACTAGTTCCAGTTTTTTGTTCACTAAGAGCAAGAAACAATATCAGCTTTTCCTCTTTTCTTTCATCCGTAAGTTAGTTACTTGCAAGGCAGTTCAACAAACAAGTAGTCTGAAAAGTGTGTAGAAATTTTGAGATACTGCCATTTTGCGACTTTGTGGTGTTCTCCTTGCAATTATCGTCACATGTTACTTTCTCTTTGATTTCTCACACATTTTTTTTTCTTCTGCATGTGAAATTCATGCTTAAAGTATGAAAGGAAAAACAATTGCTTAGCAGTGAGGATGAGAGAATCGAGAATTTAAAACTCTAGAAAAACACAATTTATGCATCATTTCTGTAAGGTGAGAAATAGTCTTTAACCTCTGACACTTTCATGACGTACGATTCACTTTCCACATTTTATCACCAAACAGCCCTGGTGAACACAATCAGTGGATTTAATTTACCATTTATTATCTGAGATCAGCGGATGAAAGTTAAATAGCAGAAATTGCCTGGGATTGGGCAATTACCATTGATCAGTAACTGGTAACTTGCCGGTTATGGGATGTGAAGGTTTGTAGTAAACTGTTATTTGCCCTTCATTTAATTTAAGAGCCCCAGCTGGTCCCATGTGTAGAGAGGACTTTTGCAGTTAAGAATTAACTTGTAGTGTGTTTTTTGATTCACTTTTCCAAATTTTCGGTGAATAATAATTCCGGTCGTAAAAGAGAAATCAGGTGAGAAGCACAGTACTTGGCTTTCATCTTCAAGTAGATGCATGATTGGACACGTGCAAAAGTTGTACCTGACTGTTTCTACTGATCAACGGTTGTTTGCCATCCCAGTTCTTTCCATGGAGATGGGTTAGAGTAGAAGCGAGGCTGCAAATGACAAGTTTTGGATGATTTCAGAACAGTGTGCTAAAACACAGTTACAAGTCCTGAGGCCAATGGAAGTAAAAGAATTTCTCACCAAAGTTTTGCAATTTTATTTATCGATTCAACCACAGTCAACCTTAGTCGAAATACTCCATAAATACTGTTTTCACAATAATAAACCCATAATTCTTGTAATAATAATGTGCCTAGATTTCTATGTTCTGAGTTTTTCCAAGTGCTAAATCAGCAAACGTCTTCTTGTTGTTTCAACAATACATGGTGAATACATTTGCAGAAACAGAAATAAGAGTGTTTTTACTGCTCGTGATGTAGCAGTAGTACACTTACCAGCCTGCTATCTTTTAACAAAAAAAGTGCAATATCCCTGTTGGCTTTCCAAGAAAATGCAACAAATTATTCTCTACTCTGACATGGCCTAACCTAAAAGCTTTTTTCTATTGTAAGGCTGGGAATCTCACAGAGTTGTACTGAGATATTATTGATGATGAATTACTAGGGTACACGATAAATAAATCTACATAAAATAATTTCAACACAAAAGTTTGAAATATTTCATTCTAATAATGTTTGATACAAATGTTGAAGTATGTCTGAGGAAGAATGCCTTACAGATGTCTTGCTGTGGAGGAAAGTGTACTTTGAATGACAAAATTCTGATAAGAATCTGTGAACATGTCGTAAAATGTCATGTATAGTGTATTATACTAACATACTTCACCTTAGAAAGTTCACTGAGAATAGTGAAGATTGCTTCACATATCGTCGTGCCATACTGAGAACATTAAAAAATTTTTCATGTCATTGACCTTTTGATAAAGTTGAGTATTACATAAACTACAGTGAGTTTAGTAGCTCTGAAACTTATACTGTTTTAAGCAACCAATCAGAATTTAGCAGGTTCATTTTGCTACAATTGTTGACCAATCAGTGACTGGTCACGATCTTGTTACTTTCTTTACCATTTCTTAAAATGGTCAAATGAGGCTCCAAATGTTTACCTTGAACTTGTTTTCTTTTATAATGAGACTGCAGAAAAAATACAGCAGCAAGTTGATGAAACAGAGGCCTCTGTTCAAATGAAGTATCAGGGAATTGTGTTATACCAATCCTGGTTTGGTCAGTTGTCATTTCTATCTTCACATGTCATAAGGCACATCTTCAAAGATGTTGTAATGCGATTGACAAACCTCAAGTCCTTTCAGATGTGGGTTTAATATCTGTTAATACCATATCTCACCGTGAAAAGAGTAAGATAGACACATCTGTGAGCACAATGAAATCGTGCCATTGTGAACCCTTTTCTCATGTTTCTCAGGTGATATTTTTTTGTGCTTATTTATCGCAGTATATCAGCATCATTTAAAAGTCAATGATGACGTATGAGTGAATGGAGCTGTTATCTTGGCTGTGTCCTTACTCTGGAGTAGGAAGTCTGTTTCATGAGGATACAAGATCAATGATATTGTGGATATTACAGACATGAGGCAATTAGAGAGATGGGAAACGCAGGATGAACAAAAGTTGGGCCGAAGAGCTGTTTAATACCGCCTTTGATCAGCTTTTCTAAGAGTTTCCAGCCCTACTAATGTACGCTTCAATTAAACCGAAATCAGTTTGCAAGGCTGAGCGCAAAAGAACTGTCAGACTGACAATAGGGACAGCGTGAAGTGTGCGCAGTAGTCCCTCCTAGAAGTGGTAATCTCGGGTTTAATAGAGTGTTAGATAATAGCCACCTCCGCATGATGCCAGAGACAAACAGCTCTCCAGTAGGGCAGCACACAATCATCAGTGAAGGTCTCCTGCCGCGCTTTACAAACACAACAATCCGTTGACACACAGGAGCAGAGGGAGACGATGAGATATAGCGCTAAATGATGCGCTGCGTTCAAAATAGAATGACCCCAGCCACAATGGTGCACGCAATAAATACATACGTCGTATTAGCTGGCCGCTCTATTAGGTCTTGTCGCCACATTGTTAAGTTTTTTGACAAAAAAAAAGGGAAGAGAGAAAAATGTGAAAAAAGCATCTTCTGTCCAGCTGTGGTTGGGATTGTATCGGCCGCATTGTTGCTTTGTACTGCAAATCATGCCGAGCCATTGAAGATATTGTCACCACCATGAAAGGCAAACTGCAGGAATCTAATAAGATCCGCGACAAAAAAACTATGATTGCCATATCATTTCCAGTGTAAACAGGCACAGAGATACTCAGCAGTTGAGTGTTCAAGTGTGACACAGGCAAAATTAACCGCAACCTTCGGAGGGACTTTCTTCCAAATGCTGTCTGGAGCATGGAGTGTTATCTGCACGCAGTCATGGAAACCAGCGGTGTGGAGAGGCTGCCCCCTTGCGTGAGGGGGAAGAAAAATCTGCCTTCCTCATATACTCTTTTAAAATGATCTCCCCATATTGTCTGTTTGTACAATCAAGACATTGTACATCCATATCGTAAGGGACGCCTAATTACATGAAAATATTATCGTGCACAAGGCATTCATATTTGTTACACCACATCCTTCCATGAGCATCTCATCTTTTTCTTTGGTTTGTTGATAAAGTAAGTGATGTTTTGGATATTTAGTCGGCAAAATCAAGATAATTCCACTGTAAACATCTGTTTTCTGTCATGCTTTCTTCTTCTCTGTATCAGTCTTCTATCAGTCATGTGATCAGTTTTCAAATTGTGACCCCTTGTGCTGGGGTCAGAGTTCATTCTCATTACACTTGATGGGACAAATTCAAGGAAAGTGTTAAAAAACACAAACTGGTGAGCAATTTTTGAAAGCTTTTCTCAGAATCTTTTCAGAATAAGTATCTTGTAACTAATCACAGAAAACATTTTGTTTGCATCCTCCAAACGTGAAATTTAAGCAAACATAAACTGATTATTTTTGAAAAGTATATGAAGGCAGTCATCTGCAATTTTTGGGCCCCCTCTGCCTGAGGCATACTAAGGGGGCTAATGTCATCACATCCCCAGTCTGTGTGAGTGTCAGTCTGTCAGTAGACCAAATTTTTGGCACTCAGAACTCAAAAACTATTGCACCAAAACTGACCAGCTTTGGTAGGAGGAATGTTTTGGTGATTTACTAGAACTCTTGCAGAATTATGAATTTTTTTTTTTCAGAAATTTCAAAAATTCCAATTTATTACAGAATTATTTCTATGATAAGTGGTATATTTGTTGGTAGGCACAATTCATGAAATATTTGTTCAAATTTGCATAAAATTTGCAAATTTTAAAGATATTTTTACATTTTTTTTTCAAAAGTTTTCTCTTCAGGAACGACTTTTCCGATAGGTCTTGATTTGGATTATAGATTTTTAAGGATGACCTAATTAACACAAATCCAAATGATGAAGAAATTTAAATATGTAAATATTGGGCCCAATTTTGTAATTTTTTTGTTAAAACATATTTTTTTCAATAACTGGTTTGAGTAATAGCCATCAATGGTATTGATAGGTTCCTGAGAGTGACTCCATTTTGACTTGTGAAAATTATTACGACATTTGTACATGCAGTTTTCTCTTTTATATATCAGAACATCATATTTTTCATAAAATGCGAATCCAACAGATTTCAAATTTAGTTTACAGGTTCCTAGACATGTTGGCTTTGTGTTTTGGCTAAATAATGATTGAAATTTGAACAATACTGTTAATTTTTTGTGAGAAAAGTCAATGTATACATTTTTCAGTTATTTCCATATTTGATTTTTTAGGTGCCATGGAGTCGTTAACTTCCTGAAAAAATTCTTTTTTAATTACAGTCTATTGTTTTTGCATCATCACAGCCATATGACACAGGGGCCATGAAAGTCTTACTTTGATTTTATTATTGTTGAAAACAAGATTTTAATACAATAAGATAATTTGTCTTCAAATAAGAAAAAAATTGATTATTCACTGAGGTAAATTAATGAAGATTTAACAGATTATTTCTGGCAAGTTATTGTCCTGTTGAACTAGGTTTTATTTCCGTCTCTTAGTTTTCTTCAGCTGCAAAACACTTTGACAATGACATGTGTCAAGAATTGTAGAATTTCAACCCCATATTCAGTCGCTCTCTTTGCCTACCATTAATAAATCTGCCAACCTTCTCTCCTCTCACTGCTGAAAAAAAGTAATTGCTCATCACTGTCGTGATTGGAAAACATTCCCCAATAGTCACTGAGGAGGATGTTACCATGGCAACTTGACTCCTCTTCCTCGGTGCTCCAGGTTGTCACTAGCCTGTGATGTTGAGTCTGAAGTTATGAAATGAAAGAGAGAAGTGACCATTTCAGTCTTGTGTTGGATACGTCAATCATTTAGATCTGGCACAAATGCTAGTAAAGAATTTTCACGTTCTCGACGGCATGCTTTCATTTGAATGTATTCATCAACCATATTGTGTGATGAGTAAGATGGAGTTTACAAAAAAAAATGGACAGTTTAAATTGGTGAGTGTTATTCGCAGTCGTGAGCCAGCATTGTTAGTCTGTGAGCAAGAGTAGAGAGTGAATTCAAGGGATGTGTTGCGGAGTAAATTCAGTGGCGCCGATGAGTTGACATTCTGCTGACCTGCTACGAAAGAACTAATGATCTTGCGCGTTTGTTGCGACACAGAGCCAAGCGTCTTCTATTCATCTGCCCATTATGCCTGTCGTGAATTCTGCCATCTTGTCCATTGTGCGCTGTCTTCTCAACCGTCAGTGCAATCTGCGAGGGCTTTGTTCGCCGGCCATTGTTGGTGTGCAAGCGCCTTTCATCAGCTATACAGCCTAACTGGTTTGATTTCGTGACCACCAGAATCACTGATCATTTAAAACCAGATGCACCCAATCAGTCCGCGCCCAATGAAAACATATGCGAAGTGTTAATAGACGCAAATAGCAATGCTATATTCTCTTCATATTTCCACACTGCTGCTCTGCTACAAAAAAAAATTAGAATTAAATGGAACATGCATTTCGGAGTTCGTATAGAAAACGCAGTCAAGCCAACCCAGCCCACATGAAATGTAACTGATTATTGCAATAAGTTGTATTTTCAATAATGCCTTTCGAGATCAGCGTGCTACCATTACTGTCCCCACCAACCTGATGACCTTCCACCTCCTTACAGCAAAACTTTGGTCCAATCCAATTGTTTTGATTGGATGATGGCTGAACTCTCATGGAGACAGGATGGGAAAGATTTGAATGATGCAAGACAGTCGATTCCTTTCCTTTCTTTCTCAGAGTCAAAAGATTTTTAAATCTTATACTTCACGCTTGCCCATTCATTGTCAGTCTGAGAATTAGTGTGCTTTCACCTTAACAATTTAGAATGTAATTTCAGTTTCATGTTGAAAATAGAACAATATGAAATCTGCAGATCTACAAATATTATTTAAGTTTGTCAGTCATGATTTTTACCTCATTGATGAGCCTGATATGAAAATTGGAGGCCAAGTTTCAACTTTTTATGTTTTGGTTCCATCAGTGCCTTGTGTGAAGGCAAAACTGGGTGTTCTATTGGTAGAAGAGACTGTTGAATTTCATGATGGCATTTTCAACATAGTTTGTCATTTATCAAAGTTGAAAAATATCTCTAAAATGTTTGAACTTTGTCAATGGAAGATGCTGAAAATACTATGATATTCGTTATATTTCCATGGTGGGAATGTAAGCCTATCCCATTGATAGGAATGGAAAATTACTGCATGCCTTGCCCCAAGATATCCGTTCGCAAGGAGACCAGCATAAGAAGTAGTTATGTGGTATAAATGAGAGCCTTACAAAAGATAAGGAAATCTCAAAAAGGTTGGATGAAAAACCCAAAAATAAGAAAAGATTTTTCCTGAAAAGAAAGACACAGAAGAGGAAGAAAATGAATGGAAGTCAGTCCGTAAACTTCTTTTCATATTTTTTACTTTTTCCGTCGACTCCTAGGGCTAGAAAATAATTGGACGGTTCAACAAAGGCTGTCCCTGTGTTCAATCTCTTCTTGTGGGTGTAAATATCGGGGAGAGAACAGTGCTCAAATGGTTGGAGCAGAAAGCTGAAGTAGGATTAGTGTAGTGTTTAACTCACCAGGAAAGGGGTATATAATAAGAGGGTTGGCTCTCATGGTACAAGTAAATAGTGCTCCTCTCAGTACGACGCTGCAGAATGTGTTCTCATTCTATTACATCGCTACAAAGTCTATTCATTTTGTGAAGGCGTCATTCACATTTGTACATAGCCAGTGGGTAGATTAGATAATGCGCCCGTACATGGAAACAAAATCAATGGGAACAAATGGTGAAAATCTCTTCTTTTTTTCCCTTAACACAAGCCTGTTTTTAATTATTTTGTAGACAATGGTTTGTTTTCACAGAGTGATTAATAAGTTTAAGAAACAGATGCGATGAGATGAAAGTAGAGAGTGTTTTCGTAAATAAATATTTACGTAGAGGTCATCTATGTTATGTTAAGGGAGAACGGAGAGCAGAAAATAGCATGGATGGGGAAACAAGTGTTGAACGGTATTAAGAATGTTTGCGATTAAGATTGGCAAACGGCAGCTCAGGAGATGGATAATGGAATCGGTGGAGAGACTGGGGAAATGCTATTGTGGTGGTGTGTAGGAGATGAGTGCTGTTTAAGCCTTGGTTTGAAATTCCAGATACGAAACACGCTGGAAGCAATCCACTTGCTAATTAAGAGTCACTATGCGAGATGTACACACAACTAAATTCAAAGGGACTGGAAATGATTATACCGGCTGACATAAGGTATCAACATGCAGACTAATTATCTCTAAGATAATGAAAAAGATACCATATTGGAATAGGATCACCGTAAATCTGAGAAAAAAAGTAAACTTTTGTAAAAATTGTTAAAATTTTTGAAAAATTTACCAGTATATTTTACAGTTTGCTACTGTTACATTATATGTTACTAATGGAATAAATTTTAGGGAAAATTAATATAAGGAAGGATTGGCATTGTTTATTCACAAATTTCTACTCCTCTGGCATAAAATGGTTTCATCTTTTTCAAGAATCTAATATTTGCAGTAACACTATTTCAGAATATTGTTGAATGTGTATTCTTCACCTATTTTTGATACAATTATTAAATATTTATCAAAATTCTATTCACTTTACATCATGTAGCAGTATTGATTTTGCTTTTGAGTTTCTTCAAAAAAAGAAATTACTAGAAAGCTGAAAAGCTCATAAAGAGAGTAAAAAAGACTCCAAAATTGGGTGACAAATTAAGAATATTTGTTCACAAAATGTTACGCAGAGGAATAACCGGTAACTCTCAGACTGTGTTGAATAAAGATTAGTAAGTAGTCCATGTGCCGACAGTTGATTGCCAATTATGTCTATTGTTGGTTATCTTTGTCCGCCAGTCCACAATGGACTGACTCAAAATAGCCAATATTGCATCTAAACAATAGGCTTGCTGATTGTCACACAATTTGAACACAAATGCTACCAGCTTAATTAGGCAACCCAAAGTGTAGGCAATCTTTTATCGACTTATTATTCACCAATTACGTTCCCTACGCAGTGTATTCATGAACACAAAAAGAACAAATGCATAAGGAACATTGTTTTCTCTTTCTTTTCTTTTTGTTCCTTCTGTCTTTTGTGTCTGTGGGGGGTCTATAGATTCATCGGACAATGTATCTTTACTTCAAAATCATTGTACCCAGATTCTTTTATCATCTCCTCCCCTCCCCACCCCCCACAAAGCTTTTCAAAAATCGTAATCATCCGGTCAATTTCAAGCGTAGCACCAGGAACAACTTTTGCAAAGCTTGCCGCACTTTTCCTTTTCACCGAAAGGTATCAGAGAGTGTCTCAGGGTATTTATCTAACATCGTTAATGTGCTTGAGTGAGCGGATTAAAGCAGTGCAAGTTGGCATGGTAACTAAGTTGCTTTAGCTCGCCAGCCGTTGGCAAAGTTTATGTTTTTTTGATGAGATATATTTTATTGTTTATCACGATACCACTATTACAATGGCAAGCAATGCATATAATGTTACAGGAATTAAATGGTTTTTCAGCAAAGCTTCCAAGTCTGTTCTTAGGGTGTTTTGCAGCATATGAGTTACCATGGGGACACCAAAGGCCCCTCGTAATCTGGCGACAGATCATTTTTGGCTTAATGAATTTGTTACAAGTGACTTGTAACCGTAGAAGTCCTTCGCACAGTGTTTGTGGAAATCAACACTTGTTTGAAAGATTTTACACGCATAAGCCAACACTTTTCATGTCAGCCAAAATGCAAGTAATTGGTTTACGTGCATGGGTTGTTCAGATAACGCAGGCTACTTTTCACGTGTCAATTAGAGAACAAAGGATTTGTTACGTGTTTATTTGACGACGTTTTTTCAATGGCCCTGTCACCAAACTGTGGTATGACTTTCACTGGCAGTTACAAGAGTTTGCCGGTTAGTGTCACAAAGACTATATCACTTTTGTGATAAATTCTGTCAACAAATCTAGATGTGGCTATAGGTCGTTTTGCATGATTAAAAAAATATTCATCTTTTAGTGGTATGTGACATGAGGAATCATTTGTAATTTAAAGATAAAAGACTCCATTATGGCAAGTATACTGTACTGTGCTAAAACTTCTCAAAAGAGGGCTGTATTGTAAAACTGAGAAATAAGCTTTTTATTACAAGGAGAGTTATTTTATCCAGATGGAGGTTGTGGTCACGTCAAGACTGTACGTTTCAGAAAGAAAAATATCAACCACATCAGGTTGTAAAAGGCGTTTAAAGACATGTTAGAACATCTCTGGCTGAAAAAGTGATTTCAGCAGGTTCAAAATTTCAGAAAGAAAAATATGAGTCATGCCTACTATGTAAGTGAAGCAGAACAGTGTGATAAGTAGTTGTGGTAATGTTTATAACTATTGTCTTACGAATTCTGACCTAATGTCATTGGATTATGGATTGGTATGATTGCGATTATTTTATTATTTTCTTGTACTGTTTTAACTGTGAAGTTGCCAACACTTTAAGGGTGTATATCTATTGTCTAGGCAGTAATATCAGTCAACAACAAAGATATCAACTCAGCGAAAGTTGAAACATTGACTGCAAGGAGGGCATGCGTAGTCAACACAACACCACACATCCCACTAACTGCGCCGATCACATGATTTGGAAGTGTTGTTTTGACTATGTCTGACCCGACAATGTTTCAACTTTTGCAAGGTTGATTTCTTCGCTGCAATATGCTGACTGATATTACTTCTAGGTGATAGTTACATCTGACAGTGTTGGCAACTTCTCAATTTAGACAGTATATCCAGTTCTCTTATTGCTAACGGTTCAATGCAAACCACTGTACTTTTTGGATAAATGAATCACTTTAGAACACTTCTCAAAGTCTGTCTGGACATCTTTGAGTTAAGACGTGATTGGTTGTAATATTTGGTCAATCTGGACATTACTGCTTGACAATTAATTATGTTCTGAACTGGTCGAGTGAAAAAAAGACCTCAAAAGGAAATGGAAAAAAAGAGAGCCAAATCCTGGAACAGACATGTAATAACTTTTTCTGTCTTTCCCAGGCATAAGTTAGAATGCACCTTGCAGATAGATATTTGGACTCTCAAATTTTTACAATTGTTTTCTGATCTACCACTTGTGTTGGCTCATTTTCAAGCTGATAAAACTAAAGTAAGAAAACTTTATTACCTTCTTAGCTTTTTGAAATGTAAACATTTTATTTTTCCCCATAGAGTTAACACAGGGGTTGCAGCCATTTTGAATCTCAAATATCGGTATATGTTATGTAATTTGTTTCTCTTGTACCAAACTTTAAACGGTGACCCCTGATATTTACTCTTGATTTGGTAAGGGAATGGTTGAAAGTTTCACTGAGGAAAGTTGGAGCAAAAGTTCAAGTCTTTCACTTTTGAGGCACATACATGTCCTACCTTTAACTAGTTGGTCATTATCTAATCACAATCTCAGCCTGCCTTATCCGTAAATAGCAGGATCTCCGATTAGATTCAATATGTGTTGTCTCACTATCCCGTAATAACCAGCACCAAAACTGGTACATTTTTGTTATTCTAATTATAGTTGATGCAATATCATGTCTCTACATGTCTGTTCCTAGCCAGGTTTTGTTTCTTCAAATACCTTGTAAGTGGCAATTCTCAATCTATTTGTATTGTATGAATGCTTGTTGATATTGACTATTTATGTGATGTCAGTCCTTTGTTTTCCTTTGAAAATTGTGTCCATTTACTCAAGTTTGATGTGTTTAGACAAAATCAAGCTGATAAAAAACTACCCCTTTAAGTGTGCCATGAAATTCAGATATTAAAGTGTTGCTGGCAGAACAAATATCATTCCATATGATTGCTGGAAATGTAAATAGCAAGTTTGATTTCTGGAAAAAACATTTACCAACTGTAACATAATTTTTTCTCAATATATGACTCCAATATTTAGTGTCCAAATTTTTTGGAAAATCTGGAATAAGTGATAAATTCCTTTCTAGCATCCCAGATGCAAAAAAAAAAAAAAATGACCTTGGAAGCCTTAAACAAAGTTTTTTTCTTAGCATCAAATTTGGATCAATATCATTGGCAAAACAGGGAAGAAAGCCTCTTTGCTTTTCTGTGTGGACGTATATATTTTCTTTTTAATTTTACATCAGTCAGATTCTATGTTATTGGCTTATAAATTTTTGATTACATTTGATAAAATCCCAAACTGCCAGAAATGTTGACATTGGATTAATGAAAGCTCAGACATCATGGACACAGATGATCTTTTAATGTTGAGGAGATTTCAGAGCCATTAACAGTAAATATCTTCCATCCAAATGCATTTTCAGCAAAATGGGAGGGTATACAAAATGTCGTTTATACAAAAGAGAGCTCCCACCTAATTGGTCGCAGCACAAATCAAAATGACTTCCCATGGGCCGAGAAGTTTCTTCTAGGGAAATTTGACCAATCAAAGGGAGCGTTCTTTCCGCATACAGTGTGCAATGAGCCGGCTTGTTCAACAAGCCTCTATACCCGCAGCAATTGCAAATCTGAATGAACAATCACACAGACTGAGTTGGCCTGCCTGCAAGGTTGCAGCAAAATTATCAAATATCGCCATTGAAATAATGAGTTAAGAAGGCAGCCATGAATGGCCTTAAGTCCAGAGATGATTAAAGATTATTTCATGACATTATGGAAATATCAACTGAATGCTTTCAGGGGAATCGGCGGTTGAATTAGCTTTGTGCCTGTATCTATTTGCTCATTGACAAAACTTTCATAGAACTGCACAAAAACTCTGTCTGTCCTTGCTGATTATAATGCTCAGCAGTTACAATTGCTGACACAGAATTGTAGTGAGCGCCAGGTAAGATGCTTGAATTGCGAGTAGGAAAATATTCTTATTCAACCCAGATAAAAGAGTTACTATTGCAAAGTGTTTAATGATGTAGACAATGGTTTTGAGAAGCTATTCCTTCGCATACAACCCCTTGAAAACTTGTAGTTCCATTTTGTCAAGTAAAAATTACCCTCACTACATTAGAATACGATTTCATTGTTCAGTGAAAAACTGAAATTGTAGCAGACACAAAATTCATACCAGCCAGCAAGACAAATGCCTGATCGTCAGATGGTAATGCCATTCTGAATGAGGACAATTGAGCAATATCATCAATTGAGAACCTGCCTACACGGGCATGCATAGATACGAACATGTACAGATCATATACATATACATATACATAGAAATCTTTAATAGTAAATATAATGAAATGATATGTATATCTTAAATTAATATACAGTACATACATACATACAAGTAGACAGACAGACATACATGCATATAATACCCGGTACATACAGACATGCATGCATATATATTAACCCACATACATACATACATACATACATACATGCATGTATATGTACATACATACATACATACATACATCCATACATACATGTACATACATTTGTAGTGAGAGACATTTGTACATTGTTTGTGAATTTTTACTTGGTACATAAACTATTTCAAATATATATGTTTGGAAATTCATTGGAAATACTTTCTTCTTATCACAAGCAATGGTATCATATAGCAAGATATATTTCTGTCATTCTGTGCACACGTCTACTTGCTTAATTTACAATGATTGAGCAATTGTTGGGAATAAATAACAATATTATTTGTATGAGAATAGACATTTGCTGTGGTTATTAAGGCTTATTAAGACCCTAATGCAGATTAATTCATCCTGGGTGATGCCGTCATCTGAGGTACTGTAAAACCAAACGTATCTCGTCATTGTTGTGAAAATGTCAAATGGCCAAACGATTATGAATTGAAAGGTCTCAGCAGGTAATACTCTCGTCTTTCATAATTATCAAGTTTTTTCACCCATTGTTAGTGCCAACATGGAATAAATGCTCAGCTAACTTTGGTTTGTAAGTTGTCAAGTGTTCAATGCTGAAAAATTGCACATTGTGGCACTCTGTATTTTAATAGTCTGGAGGAATGATGATCATCCAAGTAAAATTATGCAAATGGGAATACCGATGTGCATTGCCACATCAGAACCCAAAATAGCTACAAACGGCTGACCTGGTTTCTATTTATGTATATATTTAGCTGTTTATTTATTTCTTTGTCTGTTATTTACTATTCCATCCATTTATATATCAATCAAATCTGGCCACCCCAATTCCTTATAAACTGGTCTTCACTCACCATCGATAACAGTATGTTCGGACCAAACCATGGTGGTGAAAGGGTCGATGTCACATTTTGGTGATAGTCTTTACAAAACACTATGATGAAAAAAATTAAAATGTCTTTTCTCCTGTGATGTTGAACAAATTGCTATTCTGTTGACCAATTTGAGTCGCTATTGCCAATATTCAAAAGTGGAGAAAATAGAAATAAACAACTTCTACATTTTAACACTTGATTTCAATGAAACCTTGAATAATAGTGATGTACTGATAATTTAAATATTGTTAGTTTTGATTAAAGAGTAGGACAGCTTTGTGAGAAATATTGAAATCAATCACATGATTAAGGTCAAAGGTCAGGCTGCCATTATATTCATTTGCACATTTTTACAGTTTCAATCCAAGCAGATACATGTATCTATTTGATCAGTAAAACTTACTATTTCTATAATAGTCACCTTGATACTGAAATATTCAACCTTTTGCTCAAATTTTCCACAAGGAAACTTTCAACAATTGTCCCATCAAGAATTAAAATTAGGGGTCACCTTGCAAATTTTGGTATTAGAAAAAAAAACCACAACCAATGGCTGCCATCTGTGTGTTAACTCAACAGAGAAAAATTAGATTTTCAATTTTCACAAAACTAAGAAGGTGAAAAGTTTACTTTATACTTCAGGGGCTTTAAATTGAGCCCCACAGGCTCATTGTTTACATAACTGTGTGATTATTGTTTACACATAACAATATTACATTTTTTAATAGCAGGTATTTTATTATGTGATAACCCACTGCAAAATTGAAACAAAAAATAATATTTTTTTGTGCAAAAATGTGAAGTATGAAATTTTAGGAATAAGGGTCTGTCAATGTGTCCAGTGGTCTGGTCAATCACTAGTTGTAATGAACTCTGACCTTTCTGGTTGTTTTCCAAAACCATTGGGATAACACATTAGGAACCAATGAAGTTACACTAAAATTATGTCGGCAAAACGTTAAAGGGGCAGAGTGGCTCTTTTTTGTGCTTTCATGAATTTTGTTTAACGTGTCAAGCTGCTATTGTCGTTTGAGTATATACATGAAATATATTGAAATACTGATCAACTGTAAACAATCTAAGTACTCTGCTAGCAGACAGGCAGGATTAAACATTCAGTGAAAAGTTTTAGGGTATCTAATGTCAAATCAAGTTCAGTGTACAACTCTTACCACGCATGGCTGAATATACACTGTTACATAAAGTTTGGATCTCAAGCACTAGCTTCTGTAATGAAATCTCAATTGGCAGTACCTTTCATGTAGATATATGGATGGCAGCTTTTTAGCTCCGCTGTCAGCGACGCGGAGCTTATCAAATAGGTTGATTTTCCGTCGTCCGTAGTCGTCCGTCGTCCGTCGTCGTCCGTCTTCGTCCGTCGTCGTCCGTCAACAATTGCCTTCTCCTCTGACACCGCAAGTCCAATTGCTTTGAAATTTTATATGCAGCTCACTTGGGGTGACCTCACTTAATTTTGTTCAAATCGTGGTGAAATTTGCATATTTGTATTTTTGGAGCATTCTTTGGTGTTGTTGGTAAAAAAATCTTCTTCTCTGGAACCGCTTGTCCGATTGCTTTGAAATTTGATATGCAGTTTACTTAGGGTGACTTCAGTCAGATTTGTTCAAATCGTGGTGAAATTTGCATATTTGTATTTTTAAGTCAATTTTTGTCATTTTTGGTAAAAAAATTTTTAAAAATCATCTTCTTCAAAACTACCAGTCAGATAGCTTTGATATTTGGTACATATGTCCCTAGGGATGATCTATTTGAGATTCGTTCAAATTGTGCAGAAATATGCAAATTTGCATTTTTAAGGCAATTTTTGCCATTTTTGGTCAAAAAATGTATTTCTCTAAAAGTACTGGTCTGATAGTTTTGAAATTTTGTATACAGGTTTCTATAGAGGAACTAAGTAATATATATGGAATTTCTGATGAAATCTGTAATTTTGTATTTTTGGGGCAATTTTTGCCATTTTTGGTCAAAAAATGTTTATTTCCAAAAGCACTCATCTGATAGCTTTGAAATTTGGTATACAGGTTCCTACAGATAAACTAAATGATATTTATTGAAATTATGATGAAATCTGCAATTTTGTAATTTTGGGGCAATTTTTGCCATTTTTGGTCAAAAAATGTGTTTCTCAAAAAGTACTGGTCTGATAGCTTTGAAACTTGGTATACAGGTTCCTACAGATAAACTAAATGATATTTATGGAAATTATGATGAAATCTGCAATTTTGTAATTTTGGGGCAATTTTTGCCATTTTTGGTCAAAAAATGTGTTTCTCAATACTGGTCTGATAGCTTTGAAATTTGGTATACAGGTTTCTACAGATGAGCTAAGTAATATATATGGAATTTCTGATGAAATCTGTAATTTTGTATTTTT
>LD343663.1:147428-161500 GCA_001465055.1 Ptychodera flava | reverse complement strand
GTTTTATTTCAGCAAGAATACCAGCATATAAATCTCTTTTCCCTATTTTTTACGACAGAAAAAAAGAAATGACAGACACGAGGTAAAAAAAGTTGTCTTTTATTCACAATTGTGAAAAGATTATACAAATTCAGCATTGTGAAACCCCTTCAATTATACATGTAAGAGTAGATTTCAAATTTATCACTATTGCAGTTGGCGCCTGATATATATATCAATCAATTGATGGTTCAGTTTCTTTCATAAGAAAAGATTATATGTATTCAAGCAGAAGTAAGACGTACAAAAACTAGCCCTGATAAGCTGAGAAGTGATATTTTATTACAAGCATTGATTATTCAAAGAGCAAATAAATTGAAGAATAATGATTTTCTGTGTTCCGTGCTTTCTGTTTGAAAATGAGCTTATACATACATACACATACACTCACGCACTAATATATATATATATATATATATATATATATATGTGTGTGTGTGTGTGTATATATATATGTGTGTGTGTGTGTGTGTGTATTTGTCATATGTATTTGTGTGTATATATGTATTTATATATGTATGTATGTATGTATGTATGTATGTATGTATGTATATTGAAGTTAAGTAAAAGGGAGTCTCATTCAGATGTATCTTCTGTATATATATATATATATATATATATATATATATATATATATATATATATATATATATATATATATGCTAAAACTGAAGGTAGCAGGCAAACAAATACATAGATATTGTCAGCAAAACGTAAGACTCCAAAATGTACCATTGTACTGTTGATTTTGTGACATATTGACTTGTCCAACTTATCAAGTTGATTAATCTGAACTGTTAAAGAAATATAACTTGAAATATTTTCTGATTCTTGATTAATCAAATCAATTTCAAAAAATAATGGGCAATGTCTAACAAGCAAGTGCGCCAGATTTCAGAAGCTGGTCGCGTTTTTGATAATTTTGAAATATGGAGATCTGGAAATTGCTTACACGCAAATATTCTGTCCTTGAAATGATAAGTGTGTGTGTGTGTATATGCACAGGCGATATTTATACAACAAACCTTGCCCACTTCATTTCGTTCTGTATACAAAGTTGAATTCCTCAACATTCTTCCTTTCATTAACTTCTCATCGAGTGCGCGGTTTTATTTTAAATGTCTCTTCTGCGGAATCGGTTTCGGCGTGATGGCACCGTAATGAAGCAATATATTATTACAGGCCCATTGAGACACGCTATGGTGATATGAGTACTATGGTAATAAGCATATCGCTATTTTTCGAGGCTTTTCATCGCAGCAACTCGTCGTCCCTTTTTTCAAAGCGCGAGACAAATCAGTGAGGTTTTTTTTGTGTCGCCTGAATGCGAAGCATTATTTAGGGGAGACACCCAATACCTTGTGAAATAGCTGGTTGTATCGAAGGATAATCGAAGCGAATTGTACGCCGGGGTTTTCTGTACATTGTCCAGCAGAAGTAATCATCTTGCCATAGACGGTGACAATACATCTTATCAAAAATTCCTTTTATAAATGAAACCGGGAAAATGAAATTCCTCTTACAAATGCGTGAAACAGATTCACATGGCTGGTTTTAGTAATTTATTTGAGGAGTAGAAAACGTTAGATTTTTAAGAGTATTTTTTCTTCCTCTCTGTGTATAGGGGAATAGTCAAGCAATTCACTTTTTTTAATATTTCTGTTTTTATACTTTGATTTTCATCATTTGCGTTCATTGGTGCGCACAAAGTGAGTTATTTTTCCCTCAAGAAATTTATGTGTCCTCAACTTTGCTTGCGTTCACGTGCTGAATCCTCGAGGTATGCCAACGTGACGGTTAGAAATGATAAAACTACGGACACCCTTAAAGACCAAGCGGGGGGAAGAGACGCTATAATAAAAATACTACATTTGCAAAGCGTATTGAAAGCACCTGCCAACGCGTGTCTCTTTTACCAGCCTTGACATTCACAAAAAATCTATACAGTTGTGAAATCACGACGCCATAAAACTAGCGTTTGACTTAAAACCCGACATGCGAAATATTTCGAAATTTTACTGCCAAATGCAAGGTTGTACACATGATGTTCTCGACTCGCGTGTGTTTGTACGGCAACTTCGTAACCAGTGTTTCGGTATGAACTGTGCTCCTGGCTAAACAGCCTTAAGGATTACAGAAACTCCCGCCATGTTCAGGTTAACACATCCTGTGTGCAGCACATGCTTGCTTTATTTCAGTAAAATTTGCCCGCCCTTGGGCCCGTGTATATAGGTCATACGTAATGTTCAGAATTCTAACCAGGGTGCAGAACTGCTTTCACTCTTACAGCCACACAGAAATTAGGACTGTGTCAAAATGCTTCTTGGATAAACATCGAAAGTTTAGTATACTTTTAATACTTAAACAGCTATTTAAATTTATGTTTCTGTGCTGCTTCTAGCCAAACCCTTCATCAAGTTGAAATACCCGGTATTTGGCTGCCAGCCCAGCCTCTATGTCATACCGTAAGTACAATTAGCATTGTTTTCGTCAACAATGGAATTTTTAAATTAAATTCAACAATAACAATGCCTCATATATATTCTTTATGTTGCCAAGCCAAATACTGGATGTATCTTTATTATCAAAGTTTATTTATTAAATTACGTCACTGTTTGTGTGCAGCGCGCGGGAAAAATGAAAAACTCCAGCGTCAAAGAATTTGAGCCGAATATTTTCGGTTTGTAGGTCGTTACTGTGTCTTGTATGGAATAAACCTTTGTAATGATCCATCACTGAAAATTTGAAACCCAGATCGCACACTGAAAATTCATACTCTTTAATCTCGACATATAATGAATTTGTCAACCTGTTGGTGATTAATGTTGACCGCTCGTTGAAAAAGAATAGGTAGATGCTTTCAGAGTGACCGCGACACTGTCGTCTGCTCGTCGCATGCTGTTCACATTTTTGTGAACTATAGAAATTGAGTACGTCAACGATCTTCTCGGGAATAATATCGCCAATCAAACTGAGAGCATTATGTTAAAAATATCGTTTCTCGTCCTGAAAAAAAGAAATTCTTTGTTGAGACATTTTCTCTATGTCTCATGTCGACGCCGTTATCTCGAGCAAGCCGACAGTCTGAATCATATGGCAACGTGGCAAAAATTGACCGGTTCATAGACAACAATATCTCTATTTTTTAATTCCGCGAATGACGAGAGCAGGGGAGAGTTTTTCCTCGGTGAACGTAATCGAAAGAATAGAGACAGAATAAAAAAGCAGTGCCCTGAACTCGTATGAATGCGTTTGGCTTCACACCTATGCCGCTAATTTAACAGCCAGAGTTTTTTTCCGCTATTTACATTGATTTGGATTCATCGAGCTGGCATGAATACGACTCGGCCTGTCACGTGGCAATAGATTTTCTTCCCCTTTGCCGCCTGACTTTACCATCAGTGTCGTTCCTTTCAGGGTCTGTCTTTGACAAATCACAATCAGGGCTGACTGATCTTCAGTTTCCCCCATTCACCGAACCCGTTATTCGCGCTCACGTGCTGTAATGCGGCTCCCCCAATCTGTATTGACGGATTCTATTCAGTGCTGCTTTCCCCCGCTATTTTGCCATTCTGGCGTCATCACCCTGAAAAGTCGCTTCCATCGGGCTCCTATACAGAGACTATACAATACCTTAAATGGCGGATTTCAACACCAAATGTCACCCCATTTTCTTCGTTTCAAACGTACATTCATCGCGATTCTAAAGGTTCCTCGTGCCATCATTATGATCGACTGACTCCGCAGATGAAAGCCAGAAAACCCCACAAAAGATGGCTTTTCAACCGAGGCTTTCATTACTTTTCCGAACTTTGATAGAAAGGGGGAAAAAGCACGGCAAATATACGTTTCGCTGGCATTATAAAACGTGCACAACTGTTGTTGACTCGGAGTTCGAAGTCGCTCGTTCGATACCGCCCAACACAGGTATAGAAGAAAGAAGTGTATTGAAATCAATAAACGAAATTAACAGATGGGGTCACATTTTAATAGGAAAAACATATTTTTGTGGAATTAGCGTTCCCGATAAATTATCAGAGCCTGGAGAAGTGAAAAGAAAATGGGTTCACTGTTCGGCTCCTGCGGGTATGTGCTGATTTCAATAACATGAAGATTAGTGTCTGAATTTACAGTAAATTTGTTTCTGTCGTAATTTGCAGGCAAACTGTAATGTTTTGCTGATAAATAGACGTGTTTTATCGCAAATATTGTCCGCTCTCGTGGAAATGAATGATGCTTTCTCGCTTGAAATAATAAACAAAACCGGAAACTGTAAAGTGTTCGCGACTTCGCAGTGATAAAAATTGCTGGCGTATGGAGAAGGCCATAATTTGTCTCGAATTCGGAGCTGCATGAACGTTGTTCGTGGACAGATGCCTTTGCGAATGTTAAAAAAAATGCACTACCATATGACTTTTTAAAACTTGGTTGTTTTGAAAATGAAAAGGTTAAAATCGTTTGTTCGTCCTCTCCTCAAATGTTAACAAGACAAAGGATAAGCTAATGGAAAGCTCTGGAAAGACAAAGAAACACGCACACATATGAGTCTATAGTTGTTTGTGTATGTGTGTGTGTGCTACGTTATATCTCTACACGATATATATATATATATATATATATATATATATATATATATATATATATATGATTATATAGCATACACTTTCATATATTTTTGTATAGTTCATGTTCTCATTTTCGTCATGATGATGAAGTAGTTGTGACCTCACGCCTTCAATTTTCTCTACTTAGTTTTTAATGGCTGCAAACATGTCTGGACATTTCCATCGACTGTTGAAACGAACAAATGCCGTAATTAATTGTGTATTTAAAGTGTACCACCGTGTACAAAGTATACAACAGCGTATTTCTCACTCGCTCCGATGAATAACTCGTTGCCTACCCGGTGACAAGGCGTCATAAAGCAAGAATTAACCGCGCACAAAAGCCCGCCAAATGAGTAACCAAGCCCTCAAAGCGAAATTATCAATGACAAAAAAATTATTGTATGCGTTTTTATTCACGGTTTATGTAGTGGATTGTTACGTTGCAATTTGCAACATGGGTTGTACAATCAACCTGCGATGTACATTTCAATTTGCAACAATGGCGGTTTTTGTGTTGGCTTTTTTATACAGCAGCTTTTAATGTGTTTTATGTGCGTTATCACACCCGGCCCCGCGGTGTTTCTGCTCAATTGGCAGTTCGATTTTAAATACACAAATTCACTTTTTAAATATATAAATATAGCTGCCTTGTTGTGTTTTTTTTAGTCCGCAAATATTACTCCAGTCGACATTCCCGCCATCACGCTGTCAAGCTAGATTATGAAAAGAAAGATCAACGCCTCTCGCGAGCTGCTTAATTTTTACTCTCACCCAAAAAACTAAGAGAGTGCAATCGTTCACTTTCCGCGCTTAGATTATGTCTACCATACTCACGAATACTTCAAGGAGGACATTTTCCGTTTCCATGGAAACGTATTAAAATTCTACTTTTACCTCAATTTTCCACCGAACATCCTCAACGTTTTCACAGGAAACAATGAATATTCTGCACAGAATTATATCTCTTCCGACTCCAATGAGAACATTCCCCTATCTCTCTCCCCTTCCCAATACGCATGCACTACACATACTCGTTCTTGCATACGTACATATATTCACACATACATACATACATACACACATACATACATACATACATACATACATACATACATACATACATACATACATACATACATACATACATACTCAGTATTCAAGAATCAAGATTGACGTTTGTTCCATGTAGTCATTAACTTTATGTGTCATATTGCTTCCTTATCACCACAAAGACCAGCCAGTTTCGATTTCCAAGATGTTCAAGTCAAATAAATACACACTTGCTTAGGTCAGATTATATTATTTAATATAAAAATTAATAAAACGCTCAGTATCCCACACGCCATGCAGTGTAATGCCACTTCTAGTATACTCGGACATAACATACGGTCCTTGACCGACCATGCGGGTCGGTCGAACCAGCTGTAAGCAACGCCTAGCGCGCCCTACTTCATTTTGTCCGCTCCGGGCAATATTCAGAAGGGAAAACGCGGACTTTTGCTATTCTTTTCATTATTTTATTCGTTAATTATAGTTGAGAATGCGATTCCCCCCGAGGCCGGCAAATGGTGTCTTCCTCCCTGCGCAGGATATTTGATGGCGAGGCACTTCCTCGCATCTTTGTGTCCACCAACACTGTTCCTAGGTCTTTTATGCTTGACTATCTTCCGGAAATTCCCTGTTCTTTGAATAAAAGAGTGATTGATCCCAACTGTTTGTGTGCATGCTTCCACTTCTATGAAAAAGTCCTATCTCTGTCAAAGGCCATACGAAAATTAAACACGTTTGATAGGTCAAATATTTAAAGACACAGGCAATCAAAAGAGGAGTTTACAATTTTTTGTATGGCTTTCAGATCTCTTGTGGATTTTTTTTTCACTCAAATGAATTGCGGCTAAGGTCACTGCCCTGTATGATAAAAAAACTAACAATGACTAAAAAGTTTTCCGCTGAATGAAGCTGCGCGCGATGCGATTGGCTGAAATTATTAAACCTGTATCTCTGTTGTCGTTTACATTCTCTGTGCGATCTCAGAGGATAACATGTGTTTGTTACTAATCGTGCTGCTTTATTATGAAAAAAAATTATAAAACGAATGTAAATCGCGCATTGTTACCAGGAAGTGACTTTTAACCCTAAATGGACCCGGCAAATCGCCAATCAGATCTTACGTTACAAACGCCAGCATTCCTACTTCTCTGTTGCAAACGAATTGTTGTGCAGTTAAGCCGACAAATAACAAACCTTGTAAATTAATCATTTCGTTGTAAATAAAAACCACCAGCGAATGGAATTGTGTATGATGTTAGTTTTAAATTTCGTTGTAAAGTTTTTGGCGCATGTCTGTTCATGTTTACTATTAACGCATTTTAGGAATAAACTTGTTTGGCGAGAGTTCCATGTTTTGTTATTTTCCATTAAATCTACTTAATATTATCAATCATCGCAACATGTCAAAATAATGCATGTAAACTATTGTCTCTTCAGCTGTAATGTACAGTACATAAAACACTTGATATAATCACGATAGCCAAAACTAGTATTTTGTTTCATTTTTCTCGAGATTCTTTGCCACTTGAACTATTACTCTTTGCGCTTCCAGCGTCTTGTGCTATTCCTACTGGGCTTGGCCAGCTTAGGTTACTTGGCATGTCAGAGTTTATCTCAGAAATCCAATGAAAGCAAATATCCGCTACCTCCTTGGTACGGTGAGAAAGAAACAGTTCCGGTCAAACAAGACACGCACGACAAAAATCCGAAAAAAGCCCCCACACATGGAAGAAACACATTCTCGCTGAGTCGCTGATTGGTCGGATCACCCAGCTGACAAGTACATAGCCGCCCAATGGCGCTTGTCGGTACAAACGCCGACAAAGTAGATATATTGCAAAGATGTGATTTGATTGAATGTTTCAATAATGGAACAAAAGCGTCAATACGTCGCTCGTTATGCGCACATAAAATCTAAGACACTCAATCTCCTGCCTTGTATAGCACAGCGCCAATATTCCTCAGGTCTAACGTGTTTTGTTCGCTTCTCTGTCGGAACTATTTGTCAATACACCGTTTTCCCTCTTTTTCATGCTTCCTGCAAATTGAAACTGAATCGAACGCTTTAAAATGAAATTTGCTGCGTACAATAGCAAAGGCAAGAAAAGCCGGCCCAATATGCTTTTCCTGTGTTGGAAAAAATCCATAAAGGGGCCGTTATTGTGTAAAACAAAAGCGCTCCCAGGTAGTTGAAAACGTGATAATTTCATTAAACCATTCCATGCTTTCAATGGCGATTGCATTCAATTGCTTTTAATAGGGTATATTTATAATTAACGCACAAATGAGCAGCGCTAACAAATCTAATAACCATGGTTCATTTTTTGTGTGGATAATTCTTGTTTTGTGTCGGCCCATTGTGAATCAGTGCTTTGATGTGATGTGGCGAAAATAAACTTGTAATCTAATCAGGCCAAGAGCTCGTCAACATTGCTAATTGAATCCTGACAATAATGTAACAAAGTGTAGCAATGCTTTAGCGTTCTGATGGCGTGGCGTGCCAGTTTGTGGTTTTGCCTGGCGATTCCATAGAACGCCGCAGACGCCGTTATCGCTGACAGCAGAGGATGATGGGAATGCTAATGACAATGGGTGGAATAGATTACATGAAGGGACGAGATCTGTAACATTTGGATAAAATTGTCACTACTTGTATTCAATAGAAACATATTTCCTTACTTCTTCCTTAAGTAGGTTAAGATATTATGAACTCGCCGTGCCCATAGAGCGCGTTGTAGTACGATACATTATGTAATGTTATTATTGACGAACGAAATTTTACCTCCGGACGAAACTTCAGTCGTCAAGAATAGCGTTGGATATTACATACACAATGTTTTGACTGGGTGACAACCAGCCGGTATAAGAGGAACAAGAAACTACTTTATAGCCGGAGCATCAGTAATTGAAACACATGGAAAGATATACTGCTTATGACGCTTGCAAGCCGCTTCGTGCTATCATGGTGAAATCTACACATGTCGTTTGTCAGCGTCTTCGATTATCACGCTGTTTAAAATTGCCATCCAGAATAGATGTCAGTTTTGATGATTTCTTCACCATTATTTTGTATGTCAATTGCAAGTTCCGTGTTCCGCTCCCCAAAGCACGCTGAAACACCTGCTGTTTCGCTAGTCAAAACAGCGTCCGTATGCGTAAAATACAGTGATATTGCTGACTTTGGATTCTAGTCCCGACTGGTATTAACCCGCCAACAATAAATTAATGCAGTCTACACATGTACAGGCTGAACTGACAAGCTGTATATACTTTGTTTCTTAACATGCTTCAGGTGTACGACAAGAAACTACAGTTGACACAAAAAATACAAATAGTCAAAAAAATTACTCTAAGTTACAGCTACTGCGCCTTAATAAGTAAAACGTTAAGTTTGACGCTTCAAAGTTGACGTTTCTAACTCACTTTTGTGGCAAGGTACAAATCACGTTCTACCTTAACTACGGCGCTATTTTGATGAGGTAGTAAAAATCACCAAGATTACATATCTTCAAATATTATGGCAAACACTTAGAAATTAACACCCCTGTAAAATATTTCTGCGTTCTACACAGTAAATTATCAAATATTATTAAAGTCAATTAAAGCGCCTTGTCGTGCTAACGTACGGAAGTATTAGCGGCGAATGCGAGACTAACAGTTACAGTTTTCATTCTCAAAGACTCGCCGAAGTGCGTATCTTCAGTTGAGAACAGTTGGATCTTGTAAAACGGATGATTTGAAGGAGTGGTTAACGCTTAAAGTCATGATCTTATTTGGAAATTGACTTTTCCTTTACGATCGCCCGCTTAAAACGTGCGAAATCGTCCTATTACAATACTGACAAGTTTATATTCGGACAATTTTATCGGATCAAAGTTTAAAATAAAAATGATAAATTGCCATCGATTAAATCAAAGTAATTTTCATTTGAAGGCCGATATTACCCATATCTTTTTTCGCCGTCAGCCTAACACTGTTTACCTAATGGACCCCTTTAAAGTTTGTGGACAATTATTTTGTGCCTCAGAGATTCTGACTTCTTGGTTTCTGGTGGTTGGTCACGGTGCTCAATGTCTACGCTGTTTTCAGTTCTGGCTTTAATATTTCATCCCCATTAAAGAGCGGACACTTCTGACATAATATCGGATGCGTCAAATTTCAATAACATACACGGCATCCATGTTGAAACTTTCTGATTCAAAAAAAAACATCCGATGGAATAACTGTTTCTCGGGAAAAAAGATATTGCATAAAGGAGACATTCTGCCGTTGACGGACAAAAGGCCCTTTAGTTTATTCCAATACAAGGCCGGACGACGGAACTTGTGTTCGCTTTTGGTTTCATGAGTTTTCCCCGCTTTCTTTCCTGACAGCGCAGTGATAGTAAGTCCTATTTTAATTTCTGAGTAATATGAAAGGAAAACAAGAAGTACTTTCACACTTGATCACACAAAGGCTGTATAGAATTCCGTATGGTGGTTCGTGAACTGTTCAATTCGTAGATGATATCACCACACCATGGCAGACTTTCGACCCTTTTGCACCATCATAGCTCTAGTCAGACTACATTTCGCTTCGATACGACGAAACGACAATTTTGCCGGCATGTAGGATTTGGCGATAGCCCTGATTGTGTCAACGAAAAAACTACCAAACAAACACCGATGCATTGGTCCACGACAGGCCAGGAGAGGCGGCTCCGGGGACGAGACCCACACGTCAGCGGATAGACGCCATTGAACGCCGTCCCAGCGCTGACGACAAAACACACATAGGATTGATACAGATGTCATGCTTCGCTGTCTATATTATCATTTTTATAAAAAAACCCACGCCCAGCAGCTCGATTTCTCTGTTGAATTTAATCTTCCAAACACTTCGATCAGCTGTCAAAATATTAACACCGATCAGAAATCACAGAGCAATGAATAATTTGTGGGCATTATCTCACAGACGCGATCGACAGAAAAAAATCTCTGTAAGCACTCAGTGATGCGTAGGGAAGGGAAATGGTTTCGTATGCGGTGGACGTCGCGCTATTTTATTAATTGTGCTCGACTTCGCTACACCGGGTGCGCTAATCAGCTGATTAAACAACTTATTTTCAATATTAATTTTCGTGATTGATTGAGATGCCGGCTCGATACAGATGCGGGGTGTCAATACCAATTAGGCCACTATGAAGTTATCAGCGTGTACATTTCTTCATGTCTGATTTCAAGCGATAACCCGGGCTCTTCATCATGTTAATACAATTTCCATCTCACACTTCTGTGGCCTCACAATTTCGACGCCGGGGCCTTTTTTTCCTCGCGCGTAAGGTTTATAAACATTTACGAAGGAAACATTAAATATACCCAAATAGATATTAGCAGCTTTTCACCTGCCTATGTCCAAGACACTTGTCAAACCCGAAGCCTCTACGATTTATAACTGCCGATGAGTCAGGATAGCAATAACGAGATATTCATGAAAGGTAGATAAAATTAACAACTTTTATATTCGAAAGCTAGAAAATCAATCGAATTTTATTCATCTTTATTGTGTTCGGATTTTAAGTTTAATGTCTTCCCTTTCCTATTGGATTTAATCTAAACGTGTGGCCTTCACACTCCAGCGTTCTGCACACTCTCCGATGCCTGGTTAGAGAGCGTTCGTGTCTGCTGTGTACGTGCTGTGATTCCGGGGGTAAAGTGTGCTTTATAAAACGCCAACCGCTCGTCGCTTTTCACGTCAATCAACCGTGTAAATTAAACAAAAAAATATGATTGACACCCGTCAGTAATTGTTGCCGGTTTCACGACCATTTCGTTTTAACCAAAATTCTACGACCCGGATACGGCTGGCGCGTTCTTTCTTCGGTGGAGGCCTTTCCGGCATGCCACAGTACGCACCGCCAACACTCCATGAGACCACGTCGATAGCCCTAGTCGTCATCGCCCACACTGATGAATTAATCGCTTCGATCTCATTTTATCTGTTTTTCTTTTAAAGTTCAGCACTTAATCAATTTTGACATCCATAATTCTACAGCACTTGAGCAAATAAATTATAAACCTATGTGTACATTACCCGGAAGGATTGTTCGTTTGTTTGATTGGACCAACTACAATGAAGACAAATCACGTTTTATGTTCTTTTCATGCCTCACTTGCACTATATATGGTATGTATGTATGTATGTATGTATGTATGTATGTATGTATGTATGTATGTATGTATGTATGTATGTATGTATGTATGTATGTATGTATGTATGTGTGTATGTGTCTATCTACCTGTATATATACACACACACACATATATAATGAATATATATATATATATATATATATATATATTTATATATATATATATATATATATATATATATATATATATATATATATATAATGATGAGCGTGTTTGTAAGAAAACTGCCTTTCGTTGTATGTGTAAAAGGATGAGTTCGATGGCCGCAATATTCCACGTTCTTTGCTTCTCTGTGTATCAAAATAGATAATATTATATATTTGTGTGTCTGTCTGTCTGTGCGTAGCTTGACTGCAATGTTATATTCATTTTCCATTCGTTGTAGCTAGATAAACCGTGGGGAGAGAGAGGGGGAGGGATGGGGACATAAACTTGTATAATGGGTTTCAAGTGCAAAATACACTCTGTCATATAGATAGCATGGGGAAAATACTACATTATCCAATCTTAAGGAAGCGATGTAACAGAACTGAAAGTCTGAAATAGGCGCAGACATTGATTCGAGTTGGTTTTCATCGAAACCAGAATACATGTGTATATTTTTATCACCAGGGCTTTCCACGAGACTTTACAAGCAAAAGCCTATTGAAAAAAAGTCAAGTATTAGAGCAAAGGAGACGAACAATAACTTGTTGAAATTTTTTGTTAGAATAGTATGTGCAGAATCGTCACAGACTGCTGTCATCTCCGAGAAAATACATGAAGCGTTCTCATTTTGTCTCTTATTCAGCGCGGCTTTGAATCGCACATAGCTTCTATCTCATTTCACCAATCTAATAAAATATTGATCAGATTACCATGGTGACTGGGCAGTTCTTCTTGAAGACAATGTGTTGGTAAAAGCTGTCGCCTCTTCATGTTCCTATTATGGTTCGACGTGAAAGAGTTGGGGAGTCGTCTGCTTGCCAGTGAAAAAAAATCCGTGATAGAATGTAATACGTTCATTTACATTACATTCAACGGGACAATTATGACTTTTGTTGGCGAGAACAAGAAAATAGGCAGACGTAATCAGCTTGTTGGCGAGCTTTGTCGACGCGTCAATTGTAAACACCATACAAGGCTGTTCCTTTATGCACGTTGTAGGCGATTAATTTGTATAAATTGAAACCACACAATGGCCCAGCCATTAAGCCGTCTTGCCTTATTGTATGCGATTGGCAAGATCATTGTCTACTGGGTTGGGAAAAATCCCAAGCCACTATAAAATATACAATCGCTGGCATCTATATAGGTGATTGATAATGGCGCGCAAAAAAGGGAATAGCGGCAGAGATGACGGGAAATAATTGTGTAGTCGTCTTCTTCGTACACAAGATGACAAACCTGTCATCTTACATGTCTAGGAATTGTATCTGAAATGCGGATTTTTGTCACATCGCCTGCCAATCAAATGCTGAGGGATGCAATTTGCTTTTGTCGTCTCTCGCCGAAATCACTGCTTACAGGTTAAACGTCCGTCGGATGATGTGGCAGATATGTCCGTATCGCGGTCCAACGGATTTTTTTTTCAAGATAACAAAGCTGTCGTTCATGTCACTGTGTGGCCTACCTTAAAAATTTCAATTCAGTATTTCATGTCCAGTATTTCATGTCCAGCATCACCTGTTGTTCGATGGATTCCGTGTACATTCTGGAGAAAAAGAAAAAATAGAACAGACTGGACACATAGCGGAATGTATAAGATTTCGTCACGTAATTTGATATTAGGGTGAAAAAATTGAATGCTCGGAATCACATAAGTGAAAGCTGTGGTATTCAGGATGAGAGATCATGACGGTTCTCGACACGATGATACTTTCATGGACTATACGATATGCGAACGGCACCGGAATGCCAAAATTTGAAGAGCGCCCTCAAGGCTCAATTATTCCAGCAAGGTGATCCCTTTATGACAGGAACCTGCATGTCGCGAACCGGGATCGCCATGCTGAAGTATATTGCTACCAATACTTTGGTCAACCACCCTAAATTTTACACAAGCACAACCAAAATACACACAATAATCGCAACACAGTCTCCCTTGCTCCCTTTGCGCTCTCTCTCTCTCTCTCTCTCTCTCTCTCTCTCTCTCTCTCTCTCTCTCTCTCTCTCTCTCTCCTACAACCCATCCCCTTTCACTCTA
>LD343663.1:91554-129943 GCA_001465055.1 Ptychodera flava | reverse complement strand
GTGATTAAATATCAGAATTTAAACATTATAGCTTTGTTTCCTTACTTTAACACAGTACATCATGACTTGTACATAGTACATCATGACTTGTACATAGTACATTGTGACTTGTACATAGTACATTGTGACTTGTACATAGTACATTGTGACTTGTACATAGTACATCATGACTTGTACATAGTACATCGTGACTTGTACATAGTACATCGTGACTTGTACATACCGGTAGTACATCTTGACTTGTACGTATTACATCTTGACTTGTACATGTACATTGTGACTTGTACATGTACATTGTGACTTGTAAATAGTACATCGTAACTTGTACATGTACATCATGACTTGTACATAGTACATTGTGACTTGTACATAGTTCATCGTGTCTTGTACCGAGTACATCTTGACTTGTTCATAGTACATTGTGACTTGTACATAGTACATCATGACTTGTACATAGTACATTGTGACTTGTACATAGTACATCGTGACTTGTACATAGTACATCTTGACTTGTACGTATTACATCGTGACTTGCACATGTACATCGTGACTTGTACATAGTACATTGTGATTTGTACATAGTACATCATGACTTGTACATGTACATTATGACTTGTACATAGTACATTGTGACTTGGACATAGTACATCGTGACTTGTACATAGTACATGTACATTGTGACTTGTACATAGTACATCTTGACTTGTACATAGTACATTGTGACTTGTACATAGTACATTGTGACTTGTACATGTACATTATGACTTGTACATAGTACATCGTGACTTGTACATAAGTACATCGTGACTTGTACATAGTACATCGTGACTTTACATGAGCCACCAGATTGCTAAAAGACAAAACCAAACGAGCCTTGAGTTGTCCATCATGTCTGTCATCATAATCAAAATTTTGAATTCACAAGGATGAGAATCTCCACATAAAACACGAATTGAATCAGGAAGCAAGTACATGTATTCCATACGTTTGTGCAAGTGCCTGGTTTATGGAGGGTCACCTTTGTAAAGCATTTTATAGTGCAGGTCTAGGGTGAAGTGTTTGTATAGGGCCTGGGTTCTGATATGCTTTAAGTGTACTCAGAGTTTTAGGTTTGCCATCGCTGTCTGGTAAGCTATTCATCATCATAAACTTTTTCAAAAATGTCTGTAACCTTTGGTACCAAGTTAGAATTTACAACGTGACTGCTGAACCCTGGAATTTGAGGGCTTATATCATGTAGGCTACTGGTGTACAGGCTTCTTGAACAGAAAATGTGAACACTTTGTAACCATGAATCAAGGATTGAACTAGCTGATAACAGAGACTACAACTGTATGTAATGGCAGATCCATTATTAATGAGCAATGCGTAGTTGAAAATGGCTATGCCTTTGCTGAGAAACACAGAAATTTGACCGAATGACTTTAAAAAAATGCAAATAACAAAGGGCCTTGACTCTTAGAAATCTTGATATCTCTGTTATAGATGATAGATATTAACAGTTTAAGTGAAAACCTGCCCTTGATCTTGACCACAGTAGATGAACAACATTAACAGATAAATTGAAAACCATCCTTGATCTCAACCGCTTGCCATCTTCTGTGCTGATGTACATATTTTTGTCAAGGCATAGCAAAGTTTCAACATACTCATAAAAAGTTAGCTTCCAAACTTGATTTCATATCTTGTGCAAGGCAGTACATGCTTGAAAAACTGAAAGTTTCAAACTTGTGCTGAAACTTACGATAAGGAAACTTAACCCATTTTAGTTTATAATCAAGAATACAAATCAGGGGTCACCATAAAAAGATTACGGAAATAAATTGTGAAATGTTGATACTCCCTGTGTAACTTCTAATTCTATGGTGTAAAATTGAATTTTTGATTTTCACACCAAAAAACCCCAATAAAACAGAACCTTGATGTGCTTCTTAGGCTTCAAAATTCCTCTGTACAAGCAGCATACTAGAATATTATCGTAAGTTATAATGTATGAAAAGTGCTTTTTCAAGTAAAGTTAACATCTCACAACACATTTTGGTAAGTGTAGATTCTTGATGTCTCTACTCGGTTGGTTGATCTTTACACAAGGCATTTTTGAAGGATTAAATTATTTCATCCGTAATCAACAATAATGTGTGGTATGTTGCCATTCAAATTTGTGTATTGGAACATTAAGCACTCCTCAAATTTTACCTAAATTGAATTCAAAATAGTGCCCTTTCTCTGTCTAAAGTCTTGATTTTGGAAAAAATAAGGTAATAGACATTCTAATTTTATCGTAATTCTCAAAATATTATTCCATAATTGTGACATAAATGGGAATTAAGATTTCAAGGCCTTTCATGTTTTAAAATCTTTCCATGGGTGATCTTCTATTCTGACATTATTTGTAGAGCCAATAAATTAATTTTTAAGAATTATGAAAAGGAACATATTGGTAATATTTTTACCATGTATTGGACTATAACAGAAAAGTTTGCAAGCAATAAAATTTGATGAGCCTTTTACAGACATATCACCGGCAATATCTGATCTTTATGTGGATATCCACTCTCATAAAATGTAAACAGGAAAGTTTCAAAACATGGAAGAGCAGATAAGATGTTACCAGGCTTACGGTAGAATGCACCTCAGGGATAGGTACTGGGACTCTTAAATATTTACCGTACAATGCTTTTTTTTATCTTCTGCGTGTGGGGCTCGGTTGAAAGTGCTCAGAGTGATAGAGTAAGGAAAATTTTCAGCGTTTCACTTTTTCAAATCTCAGAAATTGTGTTCCACCTCACAGCGATGGTAGCCATTTTGAATTTCAAATACCAGTAAATGTCAGGTAATTTGTTTCTGTAGTACCAAACTTTGCATGGTGACCTTTGATTTTTATTCTGAATTTGGTAAGAGTATGATTGAGAGGTTCGTTGAGGAAATATTGATCAAAAGTTAAAGTCTGTCATTTTTGAGCCATGTACTACCTTAAAAGGACATTTCCTTGACATATATGTATTATAAATTTACTTTCGATATATGAACCTATCAAATCCACACATTGCAAACCTTTGTTTTCCATTGAATTTTAAATCAGTTGAAATAATTTGCTTGCTTTTTAATCTTATTAGAAATGTGCATCCTCGACTACGGTACCAGGAAAAGATGATTTCCATTCCGGTTGAGTGAACAGGAACATTCATTTAATTTTCCATCGGATTCCTGCATGTTGTTTTGCACCCACAATTTTTATTAACAAGTTGGAGCAAAACATCAGAGGACACATTCTCAGAGTACCAAGAGGTTAGGTTATGCATCATCCGGCTTTAGCCCGGCTGTCCTGTTGAAAACATGCACAGGGCGTTTGCTCAGACACTGCATAACAGAGGTCACGACAGCACAGTGTTTACATAAATCAGGGAAATCTATGGTCACTTAGGTACTCCCACTTGGAAAGGGTGGGGTCAGCATTGATGACTAACTCAGGAAGTCAACGTTCCACCACCTGTCTGTCTGTAAGCAAACAGAAACATTCACAGAAGTGTGTCGTAAATAAATAAAATAAAGAAAGACAGTGATTCAAAACATCATCTCTAAACATTTGTTGTAAATTTTATCCTCCAAAATAAACTAAAAATACAAACAGACAATTGTCAAAACTCTAACTCTAACCTTGATTAAATATTAATGGCAAACAAAAATGATTGAGAAACAGACACTCCATATTCTTATAAATACAAAGATTTTAAATTATTATTACAAGTTATTTCTGCTGTAAGATGTGATTATTAAAGTCAAAAGGAGAAAAAAGACAACAAGTATTAAATATCAGATTGTTAGTTGATATTTAAAGTTTGTTTTGAAAGTTAAAAATATATGCAATTCATGACGATTTTGAAACAAAAAAATAATTTGTGCTTAATGTGTTATCATGCCAGCGATGTCCCACCATGGTTTTCATTGTAGGATATTTGATTAAGAATGCAAAAAATCAATCCACAAGGATGTACGAGCTATCCTATTTTGTTTATTTGTCTTCCACAGTGACTGCTAATATTTTTTTCGGTAATTTCCTGCCATTTGCATCGGATTTAGACTTCTGAACTTCTTTTGCAACTCTTTGCTGCAGATTTTGAACCTCATTAAAATACTGATGTCATAATCACACATTTATCACCGCCTTCGGAGAAATGACGTGGTGTGCAAGTCACCGACTTGTACTGAGGTACTATCTGTACACACGTGTGTCAACACGGTAGACATCTACAGTAACATCTCCTGATTATGATATGATTTATTGTCTGACAATGGCTGACTTTGTACTGTACCCAGTACTTAATAGTCAGTGGTACAATACAATATATGATGTGTACATGTATATTGCTCTATGTCCATAGACAGCGCTTAAAGAGTTTATCAAAAACAAAAACAAAACATATTGTAAAATATTTTCCATAATAGAACAGGAACTTCTGTCCCTTATTGGTTGTTCCTTGTAATTTTAACAAGTCACAGCCCCTCCCTGACTCTGAACCAGCTCAACTTCAGCTATTAACCCAGAAAAACTCCCACTGAGGCTCATGGGAGTGGTTGACCTCCGACCTTGAGCTAAGTATCTCACATAGGCAAGCATACCCTGATCTGTCGTGTTTATCAGGTTTATTACAAAACAAATATCGATTATTTTGTATCGAGGTTTATCCATCTATGATGACCCTATGCAGGTTCTCAGCTGTCCTTTGTTGTGGAAATCTATGAAAAAAACCGTCCATTACATCTAATATCTGTCAGTGTGCAGGTGTGCTCTGAGCACTACATGCTTTTATTCTTGAAATCAAAAAAATATGATGCCAGATGAGTGCTTATGTTGACTGAAAGCTCTGTATTTGGATTTGTAAGTACTGATTATTGTCTCTCAGCATATTAAATCACATTTTGTGTCATGTCAGAATTGAAAATATGAATACCAGTGCAACGTGAGACTGTGACCTTACTATATTGTGATGTTGTTTTGATATGTCGCTGTGTATCCTATCTCACAGCTTCAAGTCAATATTATGCCAAACAACCAATACAAGCTCTCTTTTGTGTTTGACTATTTCCATTCTGTCAGTTTTGATTTCAAAGACAAACTTGTCCAAAAGCAAGAAGCTCAAATATTGCACAATATGGTTTGTATTTCCTCCGACCTTATTGGTCTGTATGGATGTGAAATAGTTTATATAATCATGCCTCCCAGACAACTTTCATTGGTTTGATATATGTGAGATTGTCTGTTGTATTTACTAGCTTTAAGCCACATTTTTGACTGAGGGGTCTATCTTTTGATTAATTTTTACGATGAAAATTCCTTTCCAATTTTATCAGAACACTTACAAGCATTTTAAATCAAGCGTACACCTTCCGTATTCAATTGATTGTGTCCTTGTTCTGTCAGATTACCATCCGCAATTATGAACACACAAACTGTCAATGCAAGCCGCTGTTACCCTTGAATATGATTATCAGTGTCACTGTACCTTTCAAAGCAACTGCACTCACCAGATACAAGACCACAGAATCGTTCCAGTTTTCACCGGTAATGTTCTTCCAAAATTGCTCCTTGCTGTTTTTGTGACCTCTTTTTTATTTTTGCATTCTTGGTTTTGATAAATTTGATTATTGTAGGTCATATTTATTTCCACATTTCACAATTTCAGTTCCCATTTTGTCATGGATCTGGAGCTTATCTGATGACGATAAGTAGAGAATCCAGTGTAGGTACGTGGGTACAGGTATACAAGGATGTACCGTACATGTATTCATTTCTGTATGCATGTATGCCTGGTTGTTCATCCAGCACAAAATCTCAAACTATCTCAGTTCATCACTTTGATATCATAGTATGTCTATGTATTTTTAGTGGAAGAACTCCAATTCTTAACATGAAAATCAAATCCTAGAAATATGCAAATGAGCTTGAAGTAATATGAAAATGGAGGAAAAAATCTAGAACTGCAAGAAATGTATTTGAAATAAGATTTACAGGTCGTAAAGATGTTCTCATACATTCAAATTGTAGTGATATATTAGTGATATATGCAATATTATTATTATTATTATTATTATTATTATTATTATTATTATACTTTATTGTCCTAAAAAGGATAATCAGCTTACAGCTCAGAGGATAGGATTATAATTTTGATGATATTTTTGGTAAGAAAAGTAAACAACTTCATAGTAAACAACTTCATGTATGTGCATTGTCCCTTTATGAATTAATAGGTGTGTGCAGAAATGTTTTTGTGAATACTATATTACATATTTCTTGAACACTTGATGAATAGATGACTGTTTTGTATCTTCCAAAGTCTACTCGGTATTAGGCTTGTCAATGCGACCTGCATTTGTAATATGTAATTATTTTTAGCTCACATGGTATATGTATATAATGCCCAAGGTAGCTTATCTCATAAGGTGAATCAGTTTCAGTTTTATCAAATTTGTTATTACAGTAATCTTTTATCATATTTAAAGATTGACCGATTTTGTCAAGGCAGTAAACAGAACACATATCTAATGTGGAAACTCATCACACATTTAATAGCAACGGAAATCATAATAATAGGTTGCTATTATTGTCAAAACATAGTACAAACACGTCATTAAAATATACAGCAACTGTACAGTCATCTCCAAAGGCTGTCACTGCTGGTTCTGATATTTCATGAGTACAATCAACATTTGTATATCTTACTGATAACACTGTTGCCCTGTTCAAAACTTTAACCAAATAGGAATGTGTCTACTTCCTTGTCACTGAACATGGTGACTTTGCAAACAGAGGTATTAATTTTGTCAAAATTCTTTGAATTTTTTATTACCCAACAATGTCTAAATTTAGAATAATTCACTGGCGTCAAGTTTTCTTTATGAAAAGTTTTATCTTGTGTCACATGTCACTAGAATTGTCCATAATTCTGAATCACGGCTGTTCTTCCTAATACCATGGCGATGGCTCTGAAACTCTGTTTTTATCCGTTCCCATTATGTACAGTATAAAATTCAGAATTTTGGCTTGTAATGTCACATGAGTGCAAAAATATATCTGTCAATTAATCTGTTTGACAAGTGTACCAGATAGAATCTACATTTTCAATGATGGAAGTCACAGATGTAAAACATGTACAAGAAGTCAAAGAATTCCCTTATTTTAAATATTACCCCAAGTAACAGGTCATTCAGAGTCAATTTTAGAAGACTTGTGATTTCACCAAAAATGTCAGTAACAACCTTCATCAGGCAATATATTTCTGTACCGGTACATACATGTTCATGGAGTGTGTATTACACAAGTTGTGATATTTGTTGTGGTCTACATATGAACATGGCATGTCTGTCATCCTGTTTTCAGTCTGTGTCAGTCAGGATTGGCATAAAAGTCAAGGTACAAGTGTACCTAGATGATCACTGAGACACAAGACATGCAGGGCTCGAAATTAACTTTTTCCTCTGGTAGTCCACCTGGGCTACCATTTTCTGAAATTGGTAGTCCAGTGACAATGGCTAGTAGCCCATACATATTTTAGTTTAGGGACATTGTTTTTCGTTAACCAGACAAGCAAAAGCAATATTTCAAGATTCTGCCTGTGAGGTGAATTTTCTAGTCATTTGATGTGAAAACTTACACACCTTGTACCAAAAAGAAGCAGGTATATTGCCCCCCCCCCCCTGAAAAAATGTTTCTGGTCCTTGACATTCAGCAAAAGTGATGTGGCAACGCGGTTTTCTTTTTTCTCTTTTTTCTTAACAATGCTGGTCTGGCACTATTGATGCAACAGTGATTGTCTTTTATCACTGGCTGCATAGTATTTCCATTTTCTTTTTAGCATTTTTGGACATGCAAACATGGATATCAAGGATAGCTGTACTGATTAGTATGTAACCAAAAAAAATGCCATTGCGCGCAGTTTCTGAAATGACGCACTCGGTGACCAGAAACGATTTCTTTGGGCCTAATGGACAACAGTGATACTCAAAAGTTTTGTGATCTATTTAAAATTTGTTTGATTCTCAGAGTTGTGTGAAAATTTAGATAGTTGTCATGACAATGACTACGACCTTCTCTGCACGTCAAGACTAGACATACTGTAGCAGTGCTGAAACTAGACCATGGGCTTTCTGTTGGAAGGAGGCATATTGCCTGTGATTGATACATTATGATCAAAATGCAATGAAAATGCGTTTTCATTGACCATCACTTCAAGTACCAGTCATTCAAGTACGTCAGTTCAGATATTTGCAATTTCACGCCAAGTACTGACTGAATTTTGTCCCAGTCTTTGGTAGTCCTTGTGGGCTACCATTTCATGGATTTTGGTAGCCCCAGAGAAAAGTTGGTAGTCTGTGGACGCGGGACTACCGCTAATTTCGAGCCCTGACATGACATACGCAATCTACTCTCAGATCACCATGTTGATATGTTTCTGAAACTGGTAGAAACAATGTCCTTGTGTATCTTTTATACGGGCCTTGAAATGGTCAAGTCTGTTAAAATAGAGGTAATGGAATATGTTATGTTCTGCTGATTTTTATGAACTGGACGTGGTAGAAATGGATGAACCTGGCAGCAAAGTGTGTGAAAGCCCCCTTCCCCCTGGCCAATCATATGCAATCCTACTATGTCAATAGTTAAATAATAACACATGAGAGCCAGGGTAATATCACGATTTATTGCCTGCCCAAGGGATGGTGGTCATGATCGAAATACTGATGATGCCCGAGCCGTAGGCGAGGGCATCATCAGTATTTCGATTATGACCACCAGCCCGAGTGCAGGCAAAAAATCGTGATATTGCCCTAGCTCTCATGTGTTATTATTTTTATTACACCGAACAAGCAAACATGCAAAGACACAAAAACACAAAGACTTCTTCGAGTACAGTTCGCCTTTCTGAGTCTGTACCTCAGCGTAAAGTGTTGTCAGTGCCGAGTCTAGGGTTGCCGCTGAAAGATTGCCAACCTACTCGGTGGTGTATCATAATTTGTTGCTTGCATAGTTGCTCAATGTCGCTGAACACAGAAATTGCATTCCTTGTTGCCATTTTCGTTCGTTTGCTGTTTACTTGCATCAAAATATCATCTAAATGTGCCGGTGACAGCTCTGCATGACATTTTGCAGCCATAAGTTGCCGACTGCAAGTACAAGCGAACGACAATTTGTTGTGCGCAGAAAGGATGCGCAGTAAGTAAAATGACGCCATCCATGTAATATCAAATGCAGAGGGCATCATCAAGTTCGCAGAGGGCATTATCATACGACTCACATGACATGTAAAAGAACGTGATGATGCCCTCTGCAAACGGCATCATCATGTTCTTTTACATGTCATGTGAGTCGTATTTAACTAATGGCAGTGCACGTTGAATGAGTGAGGTAATAATGTATTATAGTCATAACAAGGCTTTATTTGTATGTGCCTAGGGGGATGGGGGTGGGGGGTGACAGGTGACCATTCCTCCATAAGGAGGGCTAATGGTCTCCAGCCTTAAGGATACATGCATGTAGTCTATTGTTTGGGCCATATATGTTTATCATGTGCCTCTTGTACATAATTTCCACTCCAAATTTTTGGGTTTACTTTCAAATACCAATCGAACGCTTTATTTCCATAATAGATGAAAATCCTTTGAGAACAGAACAACTGTCATCATCAAATGGCACATTGATTTATTTAAATTACTGTTGTACTATTTATCAATATTTAATGCATAGAGTTTTAAAAAAATAGATTTCCTTTGAAAAAAAGATGTAAAATGATAATTTTTAAACGTAAAGTTGTCAAGTTGAAAATAGTTCCAGTTCACTTTCAGTCAAATGGTGGCTTTGCAGCCTGCTGTGTCATCAGCAAGTTACAATTGAATCCTATGGGGCTTGTAAGGTCGATATGTGAGGCATGTGATGAAAACCGGTATTGAGCCAAAACCTATTTCAACAACTTGTCTTATATTCTTGTGCTCAGTTTGGCAGTTTTAGCCTCCTAACAACCCACCTAAACATAGTGAGTGTCACTGGACATTGCTGGTGATTATAGATTGATATTGACCCCTGAATGCCAACTTGTGAAAACACTAATATTGCAACTGCTACTGACTTTGCAAGATATGAGACATGAAGTCACATTGAACCATGAAACTAGAGCTGTGAATGACCTTCCTTTCTAATGTCACTTTCTTTTCATTCCATTTTCTTTCAGGAAGAAATCAGTAAAATGGGCGGGAGAATGTGGTTGCCATGGTTTCTCATTGTGTTTTGGCATGTGAAGGCCATTGTCGGTCTCAGCAACGAGTGTCCCAAACTCTGCAACTGCTGGAAAACGGCCATAAACTGTGAGTCTGGACGCCGTGAATTTCCAACAACCATTCCTCCAACGTACCGCAGCATGTACTTCAGAAACAATAAGGTCCCCAGTCTGTCACGGGATACGTTTCGTGGTCTGGGTTACTACACTCTTCAGCAGTTACACCTTGCATATGATGACATAGAGGTAATTGCAGCAGATACCTTCAAAGGGCTGGCGCAGCTCCAATACCTGACAATCCAGAACAATAAACTCTTAAAGATTTATCAAAATGGCTTCCAGGGCCTTGAGAATGTACACACTATGGACTTGCAACATAATCAAATCATTGAGCTAGAGGCTGGCTCTTTCAAGGGGATGCAGAACCTTGATTCACTGGACCTTAGCAACAATGACATCGAGCGGCTGGAGAGTGGTGTATTTTACGATGCCCAGTCACTTCAGAAGTTGAACCTAGACAATAATAAAATTGAAAGTATAAGTGCGGGAGTTTTTAGTGATGTCTCATCATTGACAAATCTCATCCTGCAGAACAACCTCTTGGAGGAACTACCATGGAATGTCTTCAATGGTCTCAATGAGTTAGATGAGTTGAACTTGAGCAATAACAAGCTAACCAGTATCGACCGCTCACTTTTCCATGATTTGACGAATCTCAGGCAGCTTGACTTGAGTAACAACAAAATTGAGATTCTTTCAGTTGACACTTTCGTGAATATCCTGGCGCTACAGACGCTGTTGCTGAATGACAACAGTATCCACGTCCTGCCGCCAACAATTTTCGAGCATTGCCAAGGCCTTAAGAAACTTACCTTGCACGACAACGCCTTGCAAACGCTCCATCCCAAAGTGTTCCGGGGGATGAAGAGCCTGCAGGAATTGGATTTCCATGGCAACCCGTGGACCTGCGACTGCACCATGCTCCCGCTGAAAGTCTGGTTTGAGGAGGCAGGAAAAGCCGTCCAGATCCAAGAATCCAATACGGTTTACTGCAAGCGAACCCCATCACATGTGTTGGAAAACTACACTAAACTGGAGGACATTGCCAACACATGGTTATGCAGCGACCCTGCTGAAATTCATGTGGAAGGTGACGGAACTGTATTGACGGCAAAGACATGCGTCTTGTGTGTCAGTCCCGTTGTGTACATACTAACCATCATTGTTGTCTTGTCTGGCTGTGTTATCTCCTTGAAAATCAGAGTCTGTCGACAGCGAAGGCTAAAAAATTACAAGAAACAAGTTTTTGCCCTAAGAGACAAGGACACTATGGTCAAATCCCGCATTTAAAATTTCAAAAATATGAGAAAAATGAACTAGCCACACATTCACACTTTCAGTAAAAGGATACTTTTGGTATGTTTTCACAAAAGTATGGCATTTTAAAATGCTGTTTTATGTTGTCGCATGTTGGATCATTTATTCCTTGTTTTCAGTTTTCTTTGGAAGAGCATTCAATGTGACTGTTAGCATGTATTCTTTACACGGAAAATGTGACATGTCACGCAGTGCGTAACCTGTAACTTTAGACATTTCAGATCTCAGTGATTCAATCTAGCCCTATGGTGTGTAAAAATTTGTTTAGACACAGGGGACTCTTTTTAGTCAGTAATGTGTCAATTTGGTTACAAAGGGCACTGTCCACACTGGTTAACTTCCCTTGTAAGCCACGTCTCTGATTCTCATCTCAGGAGGGCGCTGTCCCAGTTGTGTATGCGACTGCATGAAATGCCAGTGTTAGAAATTAGGATTCAGGGTTTCCTTGCAAATTTTATTGTATCTTTATAAAGTGAAGATTAATGTGTTGTACAGCATTCAGCTCAAATGAAGTTGTCCTTATTTGCAAAGTTTTTGAATGCATATTTACAAGAAAGTAGATGAGTCATGTGAAATTGGTCAAAATGTGCATCAAAAAGTGTCAATAGGCATTACAAATCATAATTTTAGTCAGAATTTAAAATATTCACATACTTGTCAATATCAACTAAGAGTATCAATTATGACCCAAACAAGGGACTGTATGACTGAGGGCAGGTGATAATGTGTCCTGATATCGGGCAAATGGTCTCCAACCCCCAGGATACATAGTCCCGTGTTTTGGCCATAATGTTTTTATTACGTGCCTCTCTTACTTATTTTCACTCCAAATGTTTGGGTTTATTTGCAAATGGCAATCATATGCGTTATTTCCATTGCACAAAAACCCCTTAAAAAAATAAAATGATTGTCATCAAATGGTGCATTGATAATTTGAATCAGTGTATGTGCTGTATTGAGTTTTTTATGCATAATTCTATAAAATCGGTATCAAATAGAGCTGTTCCATGAATTGAGCACACCCAGTCTGTCTGTTTTATCTCTAAGATGAAAATTTAGTGCATGTCACTTTTATTGATTTGAAAGTTGAAATACACATCAAAACACAAATTTTACTGTTTTTTTCAGTCGCAACTCCATGTTGAGAAATACGGTATATTTCATGAATGTGAATGGTATCAATGATAACGTACACATGTTCATTATTGATTTGAAACAGAATAGGATTTCTAAATTCTTCATTATGGGTTATCATATATATTTTCTTCTTTATGATGTTACTGAAAGAAATTTCACAAAATGAAAAATTTACAAATAAATCTTCAATGCAACCCAACTGGAAACAAAATGGTGTCATTTTTTTCATTAATTTTTGAGAGATTTCAGGAAGATATGTGAAGAGCAAGGGGTTACAAAGCATTTCAAGTATGTTTTTTGTCACAAGGATGTTCCTAACAATTATATGACTACGGCGTACCTACGGTCAAAGGAACAGTATGGCATGTCCCTCACTCATGTATCAACGTAACTTTGATTTATTTTGTGCTTGTCTAGGGGGCACAGCAGATTTCTGTGTTGTTCAAGCAACTTATTAAATTATGTGACAGGGACAATAAAGCCAAGATAAATATTGGCATCTTTTAAAAGATGATATATTGAGACAAAGAGTGTGTTTTTCTTTTGACTTTGGAATAGTCAAGTAAATGGAGTGACTTGATTCATGTGAAATTTGGTCACTGAAAACATAATCAATCTGAAAAAAGTGTGTTTCCACGATTTTTGACATTTCAAATAAAAAAATCCTTCATTGACAGTCACATCACCCAACTGTGTATGATAATGTACCATTTTACAAGTCAACTACACTGTATCACTGTGTGTTTACAAAGTCCAACCCATAAATCCCCAGTTTGCTCTATGCTGTATGGTCATTCCAAGGTCAGTGGTCCAAGGGTCATAATCATCATGCCATTGTTACAGGGCCAGTAGCTGTGTTAACTATGGATTTTTCACAATTTTGGATTTTCCATGTGAACGACTTTTTCTTGTTATCCTCCCCAACACATGTTGAGATACACAGTATTCAGCCTGTCACCTCAGTCTGTACATGTGTAGACTGCATTGATATTGTTGACAATTTAATTCTGGTCTGGACTAGAATTCAAACGTGAAGAATAAGTTCATTTTACATATATGTAGTGTATTAACAAGCTCAGTAGTGTGTATTTTCATCTTCTGAGGAGGACAAGACCTTGCAATGTACATACAAAACAAAATTATTTGTAGTGTAAAAATCCTCTAACCCTTTAACAGCAGAGCTTCCCAGGGCCTATGATAAAGTGCCAATACCCTATCCAGTCACCCATCTCTCTGTCTCACACACACATAGCCCTCTCTCTGGACACATACACTGGTGCACAACACCTGCAACTCCAACATTCCAAGAATGCACATAAACCCTCTTTCTCAACCAGACCAGAAACAGTCAAACATACAGAACACACCGAACATGTCCAAACCTCTGCCCTCCACTCTATACTCAAGGTGGTACCTATTTGCAGAAATGGTAGGGATGTGAGCCCACACGTTATAAACCCATAGCTCATTTTAGACCTAAAATCTCATTATTTTAGGATCCCATTTGAGACTTCTACAACCTTTGACCCTGATTAAAGGTATACTTTCACCTGTTCCAATTTTGACACGGTTACCATGGAAAGAAAAAATCTAACCAATCACTGATTTTAAGCGGGTGGCCGCTTTTTAAAAACAGCACCCTCACATGGGCATTTTGAATGCCATATATGGGCATATTTAGATGACAGGTGACTGTATACCTTTAACGGTCAGAATGTCGTAAATTAATAAGGCATAATGGACCAAAAACTAAGCACTGTACAGCCAAGCTACAAGCAAAGTCTATTGCTAACCCCTTGTCCCTGGTCAAGCCATAATTTGAAAACATTTAGCGACAAACTAAAGACTTGCATGAGAGAACATGTTTGACGTCAATTACATTTGGCTGGATGAAATCATACGCCATTTTCGACGCAGGTTACACTGCTATTTACAATCTATTTTAGACCATGTCGCTGTAAAACCCACCCCAAAGGGCAGCATGTATACATATTGGCAAATGATGGACGTAACCCCCTATGCTCTATATCTGTACATGCAGACTCACACTGAACTCCTTATAATAATACTCCACTCAGTCTTTTGATGACACAGGAGAACCACTAGATGAAACAAATGACGCAGACATGTTTGGCTTTGTAAACACTTTATTACAATAATCTTTTTCAAAAGCAAATATGCATCATTGGTGACACTGCAAGACGGTTGGTACTAAAGAGAAATTTTCATCAGCAAACTTTTTATGTCTCTTCATCCAAAAGATCTTACTGCAATCACATTTGATTCTCTAACATAGACCATTTTTGTTTTCATACAATGGACGGAGAGATATTCATTCCTAATATGCAGAAAACCATAAATAAGGTAAACCTACTGATGAGGAATGTGACGGGTAAATTTTAAAAATTTATACAAACAGGCACCAAACTGATTTTACATCTGGGTCTTCACCTTTTCCCAGTGTTCATTGATATTTTGCACTAGATTCCCTCCTTAATATTTACCAAACCTGGGCAGTTGAAACTGAAATTGTAATTTTATTTGACGTGTGGGAGGAATATTGAGAGGATATGAGAAAGCATGAGCAATACTTTATGCTACAAACAATCTCAAAAACATCAAATATGCCGTGTGTTAACATCAGTATAAAGGGACAAAATTGTACAAGTATTATATTTTTACTGGATAACAAAATTTACATTGAAATATTATACATGTCAGATATTTTACACTCAATTGGTTTATCCATGTTTTGCCTGAAGTGGAATACAACAATGTAAAAATATGACAAGAACATGAAACTACTAAGATCGACCACTTCTGGCACTGCCTCTGCTGCCGGCACTTCCAGGTCTGGAGCCGTGCCGACTTCCAGGGGGTGTACTTTTTGGTGTGCCCAAGGGAGACTTTCCTGTTGAGAGAAAGAAAATTATTTAAATTTGAATTAATCAATCAACTATGGGAGAAATGAAACACCAATTAATGTATGGAAAGAGCTTTCTTGACCTACGTAATCTATAGCATGAAATGAAATTTGTAGCTATGCTAAAAGCTCTCTGTACAAATGATAAAATGATGCCTTGTATCTAGTAGATTTATGAAAACAACTGGCAGACTGACAGATGTCATCAAACATATCCATACCTTTGAAATATGATACACTACTTTTCTTGATATTGAAATTTGGATTGCAAAGTAAAATCATTTCATCTATGGCTTAAAATGTATCATAATTAGCATTCCTTTATGCACAGTGTATCCATGAGTATTGCTCCAGTATGCAAATTTGATGATAATGACTCATTATCAATAGTGAATATTCATGGAGAGCACATTTATGAAACACTCATAATTGGATCTGATTCGTCCTCTTCTTTACATTCGGAATTTTTTTGTTGTCCGTGTTTTGATTGCTTACCTTTTGGAGTGGCCATGCCACTGCCTGAAATTCCAAAATCACCGCCAATTTGAACCTTTGCTGCACCAGTTGTACTTCCTGCTCTGCTTGAGGCTACACTACGACCAGACGATGGGGTCCTGCCAGACATTAAGAGTGTAAGAAAGAATAATGAAGCCTGCATACATGTAGTCAAGTCAAGTCAAATTTTTTGTTTCAATGCATTGTATGCTACATAGAATTTCCCTTTATTTTCCTCAGGTATATCTGGATAAAACTAAAAAATACAAGACCCGTGCAATGCTGTTGTATAATTCATCACTATCCTAGGGGGATGTTTGTATCTATTCACCATTAAAAGCACCCTCAGGCAAGCACTGATTTCTTCCATTCAGCAGCTTGGGCCAGATGTTACTGAAGTGTGCTATTATCTGATTTGATTTTAGATGTCACAGTAGAATATGAATTTATAACTTTTATTTTGTCAATTGTCTGACAAACATCAATGATGAATCCTTGATACAACAACATAGTTTTGGGACCACACACATTACAAATTGGGCCGAATCCCTTTTATGGACAGTGAAGTCCTGCCAATACAAAACAAATTTTCACTTTCAAAAAGTGTACCATTCTTCAACAAAGTATCATGCAAAATTATACTGACTATTATAAATATTTTAATTAATGAAAAATCACAAAACTTATTTCAAATATCAGCTTCTAAAATGGGGGACAGATGTGTATGATAGAATGAATGTACAAAATCATATCAGTGTTTTGAACATGGATAGCTGTATACTTCACACAGCAACTAAAGCACAGACTAATGACCTACTATGGCATTTGATAACAGCAATGAAAGCTCACCTTGCTGAGGACTGACTGTCCCAGCTACGAACACTACGGGAAGAAGACGGCCGGGAGCTTCTGCCAGTGGTGCTCGGTGGAGGAGGTGGAGGTAATCCAGCCTGTCAGAAACAAAAATATGGAATTAGTTAGACTACATGTAACTTCCATTGCACTCATTAAATTGATGGAGAAAATGTGGATGCAAAATAAATATTTATTTTTCAATAAATTATTCATGTGCATGTCTAACTACTTTTTGTTTAGTTAAAATTGGTCTGCCCTGTTTCTATGTCCATATGCTTTCTCACAAATCTTATGGGTTTCACCTTCCATCACTAAATGCTGGTATAACCCAATTGTTTTACTTGGCAAGATTGGTCTCTGTAGAGGGAAATAGGTGTCAAAGGGGTACAGTCTGATGTTTCTAAATGAACTATAACATGAAAGCTAATCACATATGGAATAGGTCAAACTCGGAATTTGAATGGACCACAGTAGAAACAAAACCATGTTGCACAAATGTACATAGAAGTATATGTTTTTCTGTACGCGTTTGTACAAGTGGGTTTGTTTGTACAACCATAACATGTCTCTTGGTCATACTGGGTCTGTGGAAAAAAGCATGTCCTTTTTTATTCTGGAGTAGAACCATTGTTTCTGAAGAGTCCAAGAACGACAATCTTTGTTTTTGCTTTGAGCTCACTGATCAGGTTGCCCTGTCCACAACCCTTTCACTTTGTCTAGCATCTGTCAAATTCACATGAACATTTAACTGCTTCAGCCCTGACCAAAAACCTGTTTGTCTGTTATCTAAATTTTTCCTGACAGCCAATCAGTGTGTCTGTATGCCCCTCTCTGTGTGCACCTGTCTGTACCACAGTTTGTCTTTTCATTTGTTTTGTTGTGCTTGTCTCATCTTACCTGAGTAAACAGCATGTGTACAGTAGATGCAATCTCTGGGTAGTTGTGAACCACCTCGCCAATTTGACGACTTGTGCTCTTGTTGAAGTCTCGTAATTCGCGTAGTTCAAAGTCTCGCTGCAAATGAAAGCATACATTGAGATACAGCTTAGGAATATGTCAACACAAACATCGTAAGTCATGAAGCTGTCCTGTAAAATTTATGTTCTGCCCATGTCAAATCAAATAATCCTGAAATAATATGTCTTCTTACACTTTTCATACCAATGTTCACAAAATCATCCACTGATCATTATCAAGTTAAAGTTCAGTGTTGACTTTGTCTTTTCAGTTCCTACATTTGCCATAACTGTCATCTTTTTTTACTACAAGTATTTGGAGCATATTTGCTCCAATCTGGATCAAAATCAGGAAATTCGTGTGCATAACCGTCCTACTAAAAATTCAAGAGATCTGCGTTTGGTTCCCTACTTGACTTCAATACTTTAAGGTCTGATGCACTGAAGACCTTATAATTTGGTTTTACTTTCATTAATCAGCTTGTTTAACGTACAATCAAATCAAAAACTCCAGCCTTCACTCTTGTCGTAATCTCACAATCTAGAACACACTGACACGTCAGTAATTGTCATTGGTATGAACAGGAATGGGAAATGCTTCAATGAACGTGAAAAAAAGATAAAGTAACTAACACTTTGTTTCATGCAGAACATATTTTCAGTATTGACACTACTGTTAATATTCACAGCCTGCTCTGAGTCATCAGTCACAAGTAGAACTGCAATTCACATGACTATGACACAGTGTGAAGTGTTGGCCAGCAACAGCGCACCCAAGTCCAATTCACTGAAATATGAACAGCGCCCTCACAGTCAAGTAACATTGGCAAACTTCTGTTCTGCAGAGTAGCTACAAAGACACTCACCTCTTCTTGGGTTTCTCCTTTGCTTTTCTTGGAGGCTCTCAACTCCCTGGCATACTTGGCAGTCTGCTTTGCAGCACGGTCCAACTTCTGTTTCTGTTCCTCCAAGTCTTTATTCAGTTGTGCTATTTTGCCCTGAGAGAGAAAGCAATATATTCACTGATCAGTGTGCTGTAGGTGTGTATTCTCACAGGCTAAACCCTTTCACCACCATGGTTTGGCCCAAACCCATTGTTATCAATGGTGATTGTGGAGGACCTGCTTACAGGAGAATTGGGGTTGAACAGATTTAATATGTATCAGAACAGCATACAGAACACAATACAATACAAGGAAGCTGTTATTCCTATATAAAGATGTTTGTGCTGAGTCATGGCTGTTACAGGGCATAGTTGAATAACAAGTACACAGATAAGTAATTATCAGTCTTCATTGCAAACAACATCATAGAATATCTTATCTTTGTGCGACCCAAAAATTGTCTTTGAATGTATGTTATAGCTAAGCATTAATCTGTGGTAATTAGTTATTGACAAAAACTTCAACATATCTGATGAAAGTTCAAGCTACCTTTATCACGCCACCAGGTGAGTGTTATGAGTCTAGGAAAACATAGCTTTATTGTGAGCGTGAAACTGTGGTGTTTATTTTTATTGAACGTGTATCACTAGGGTGGCCAAGCCATTTTTTTCTCTTGTTTATACACACAGTTTAAATGGATTTTTAGCAAGAATGGGGTAAAAGAAGAAAAATTAAAAAAAAATTATGCAAATAGCTGTATCCAATCAAAAGTTATGAATTTTTAAAGCGATAAAAATGCCATTTTTTCGCGGACAATTTTCGGCAAATTTTAAAATTATTTCAAAGTATGCCGATTCCTTCAAGTTTGGCAACCCATAATTTTTTATTTACTTCACATGGAATCATTAAACTATGTGTCTTGTGCACAGATTTACCCAATATTACGGAAAAATCAAGATTTGACTGATGCACAGTCTTGGATTTTGAATCTGTGAGTGTTGAAAATTGAAAATACTTTGTCGGACTTAGTCAAAATTGCGGCGGCACCGTACCATCGAAAAATGGATGGATTTTTATGTTTTTATGAATTTTGAATTCACATAACTTAAAAACTAGAGCTCACAATACAATGAAATTTTGTCACAATGTTATTTAATAACACTCAATTCTAACAAATCAATTTAAACTGCCAATTGTCTTTTAATGCAGTTCATTTTCAGCCATGAAATTGTAAGAAATAGCAAAAATATCTGACCAAAATTGCGACCAAAATTTTGTTTTTGAAATGGTCATGTGAATTTCTTAAAATAACGTTGCTTCTGATGATTTATGACACAGCCCCATAAAACATTTTGTCTGTTAAAAGGCAGTTCGATGCTACATGAATCACATACTCACTTTTAGGTAAGAAAATGCAAGTACAGTTTTTTGCATGAAATGGAGAATATATGAAAAATCATGAGAACGGAATATTTTGGAGATTTTAAGGCCATTCAGTTGCTATGCTAGCTGCCAATACTATTTTAATTGGAGATTCATTTTTAATTCGGAGATTCATATGAAAAATAACATTAAAATGTTGAAAACATCTACTTGCAAAACTCAAACCAATTCTGTTGCTATGCTAGCTGCCAATACTATTTAAATTTTTTATTCATATGAAAAAAGGAAACATTAAAATTTTCAAAATTTCTATAATAAATCTGACAATACCTCTCTTTTTTAACTCAGGGGATAATATAAATACGTATCTGTTATTTTTTGTAATCAGTGTTGAAAAAAATAGTGTATATTTCTATATTTTCAATTATTTCTCAAGTATTATTTTCCCTTACTCGCCTCACAACCTACCACTAGAGGGTGCTTTTCATTCAGGGATATACGCGTACATACTGATTTACTCGGAAAAAAATCGACCACATTTTGAAATTATCAACATTTTTATCATATTTAATTAAACCATGCCATAAGCAAATGAACACTTATTATTGCCATCGCCATGAACGATCTGTTCAATTTCACAAATACTTGGCTGTCCGCTGTCCCTAACTTCAGCCTCAGGCAGGCTGTCAATGGTGTGTCAGTGTGACTGCCTTCCGCCGCCATCTTGAGTCACACTGTACTGAGGTATATGAATGAACACGATTTTGTTTTTATGATTCGTACTTGTGCTCGTGGACAGATTTTCGTCATATTTCACAGAAATGTTGGAATGATGTTTAAAAAGAGCATGCTACAAGTTTTATGGCAAAAATATGTATCTAAATGGGAAAAATCTACACCGAATTTACCGTACTCACTTTACCTCGTGTTTGCTGGGTAAACTCCCCAGAAAATAACAAAAACTCACCACTACATGTAAATGGGATGGTCTGCCACTTCCTGGCCAAGTTTCACAGTTCTATGACAGCGTGCACAGGGCCCGAAAGCAGTTCCGTTGCAAAATAGGTATTGACTGGATTCAGAAGTGCGTGCCATGAGCGGCGACCGCTCGAGCGCTGTGGCCGGTCAGTACGAAGTGGCATTTTTGGAGAGGAAAAACACTATTTTTCTATCGTTTTTTCTTCAGTGTTTTAATGAAACCTGCCTCATACATCGATTTTAATTGGAAATATCCATTTTTTCGGTAACTGAGCTACTTATTTTCAGAAAAAAAAGGTGTTTAAAATTTCACGAAAATCAAATTTCACTTTCAGTGTGCGTGAGTTGCGTAATATGTCGCAACATTTTAGCTAAACTTTGGCCACCCTAGTATCACTTCTGTTGTCCACAAATAGGATTTCACTGCCATATCAAGAGAAACCTTGTAGCAGGAGAGGGGAATCCCATAAATTTACAAGGGGTACCATCTTCAACAAGAAACACCTTAATAAATCAATAAATCACACACCTGTTTTTCATCGATCATTTCAACATAGACATTTTCATCTCTGGTCAGGTTGTCAAGCGTGTTGCTCATGGTTTGCAGATCTTCCTGTAACTCTCGGATCTGTCTACGTTTATACTTGTACTTATCCATCACAGCTCTCATCTGCTCTTCAAACCTCTGCTTCTCTTCATATTCATCACCTGAAGACACAAAGCATCATGTTAAGTCTTTTTTTTTAATTGCCTGGGGTGGTATAAATTCATGCTATCAAATTCACATAGACTGGTACAAAACCTGTGACTTACAACTCATTTCAGAGATGGTTGTCTTTTCTAGAAGATTGTTGTTAGTTCATAAAAATTTCTGAGAAATGACAAATTTACAAACACATCAAAGGTGCCTGGGGTACAGCATCTGAATCAGCATTGAAGCTTCCCTAATGGTCACTGTACATGATCTCAATTACTGCTTTGATCAGCAAATCTTGGTGTAATCCTATACCTTTCTACATCAAAGCTGCACGTATAGATACAGATACCACAGAAAGTTTCCACAGAGTTATACAAATTTTGAATGAAGTGCATATATGGCTTATTTTTTTCAATATGATCAGACAAACAAACACACAGAAAGACTATACAGAGGTCATGACAGGAAACTTCATTGTCAACTGCCTGCAATTACAATGAATCCATCTCTAAGTAAGTCAGCTTATTTTACTCCCATCAATAAGGCCAAACATGCAGGCTTTAATGTAAACACACTGAAAGCCGAAAGCCATCAACAGACAGAGGGTACGGCTGTACTGTACGTATACATACTTGTTTCAGTGACCCTGTTGAAGCTCTTACGATACTGCTCGTTACGACCGTTCATGAGTCGTAATGTGTTCTCTAAGGCACGGATCTCTTTCTCTGCTTTGCGGATTCTAGCATCAAGGTCATCGCCCTCTCTCTGAAGTTCCTCCTTCTCTTGAGCAGCCTACAAAGTGTCAAATATTAAACCATTGAAATCTGATGACCCAGGACATTTCTATAGAAATATTGTATTCATGGGTCCTTATTTCCCCAATATGGCTGCACTTCTATGTTCATGTCTGTATCCATGACCTAATTTTCATTCCATACATTCAATGTCTTGTAATAATAGAGTTTCTGTGATATCCATATACATCAATTTTTTCTTCATCTTTTTATCATGCATTTCATCTCAGTTGTCTCTGTTTTCTGTGAAATAGCGCCCCTATGATACATTTCAGCTTGCTTTTGTTTTTACCAACCTTGATGACATAGTACGCCTGTGATCTGTCCTCTTCACCTTCAGGGGGTGCCATGGAAACCATCAGAATCTCATACCTTGAAAATTAAGTAAAAATTACACAGCGTTGGATTTATAAATCCTTTAGTATGATTTAATAAACTAAACATGAGCAAATATAACAATTGTGTTTCTAATTAGCCTGAGAGATTCAATACATCACCTAGTAGACATTACTGGTACCATACAGTTTTGACACAGAAATTTTTAATGTCAATTCAAACAGTGCCCTAATTAATAGTGATCACCTTACTGTGATACTGTGTATCAAGTGAATGTTAGTGAAGTCTGAATTCTGATTATTTTATAGACGTCAACCGTATTAGCTGCTTGTGGATTTCAAGAAACGACATAAAAATTGCCCAAAATGTTTCCAACAGCAAGCTTGCATTTCAAATGGGACATATGCATTTTGTTGAGTTCATATCATAAAGCACTGGATTAGCAAAGGCATACACATGGTGGTATAATCACAGACTCTTGGTGTGGGGGGGGAGGGTGTGTTTGTGTGTGTGTGTGAATAGGAATAATATTATACAAGTTTACTCCTGTGGATAAAAAGCTTCCATTCTGCATCTCACAATCGAAACCATTGCAATCTGACATCAAAGTATACTATGAGATCTAAAAAAGATGTTTTCTTACCGCTTCCTCAGTTTATCAATCTTTGATATTCTTTCATGGAGCTCTGCACTGACAGTTGATTTCTCCTCCTCAGCCGCTTTCAACTGTGCCCTCAGCATGTCCTTATGGATGTTGATTTCCTGTCTGCGTTCTTTCATTGCCTGAACGAAATTAACACAGAATCAGAGTTACGTGATGGAGACTACCCTGCAACAATCAGTAAGTTTCTGGTTCATGTGTTTCACAAGCATTGGTTAAGTAGAGTCATTTCAGCAGGCCTTACCTATTAACACTGGTGTTACCAGGCAATAAGGTATCAATTGTACGATATGACAACTGATCATCTTGTCATTTTTGGAAAATGTGGGTAGATCATCATTTTTCCAGGACTTTCCAGAATTCAATTTCATTTTGAAGGAATTTTCCAGGAGCATACAGACCCTGTATATCACATGAAAAATTTTGCATGTAATCTTTGAACTGATGATAGGACAAATCTGACATGGAAAATGAACTTACAGTGTTGAGTTGAAGTCTCCTCTTTTCCAAGGTCAAGACTTCATCCGCCTTGGAGTTCAGTATGTCTCTTAGTCTCTTGATCTCCAGTTTCAAGATGTTCTCATCAACCATGTGGTCCTGTTAAAAACATTACAGGAAGGAGAAATACCATGTGAGTGGGTTTTGCTTTCCTATGGAAAAACTGGCCACATTGAAACTTTACATCAATTTGAAACAACGTACTGAGGTTCTTCTGTGCAGCAACTGAATAAAATTCAAACTTTTCAACCATTGACTACCTAAATCACAAATTCATAAGCTCATAATATTTCTCACTGAGCAAGGTATCACTGAATTTCAGAGTATAAATTTTCATGAATAATTTGAATAACGATGCAACATTATATGTTTGCAATACATTATTTTATTTCCTACACAAATTTTGTGAATGTCAGAACTTTTGAAGCATGGAAAATTTGATGTTTCATTGTAAACCTTTGACACCAGATACCTACTGTTCACTAATTTAACTACTGGTGACACCTCTAAAGATTAGGACATTGAGATAGTACGACTGACTAACACTATGATTTGATAGAAATTCAAAATTCAAATCTTACCTCTTTGTTTCTGATGATCTTCTTGAGTTCTCTCTGTGAACTGTCATTATGCAGATTAAGCTCTTCTATCTTGCTTGTCAGGTCAGCCTTTTCTTGTCCACTCTTGTCAAGGTCACGTTTCACCCGTCTGATGTCATCCTAGGCAAAATAAAAAAGAAATTCACATCTCGAAAATGATACTAGTGTTTTTTGTATAAGCGTGTATGAAATGTGCAAAATATCCTGTATGCTGGGTACTTGTGAAAGAATGGTGCTGATGGCTTTGTACATTGACAGGTAACTGCTCTAAAGTTCAAAACTTGAGACAGAAAAAATGTGACTGAACAGATTCACAGTTATCAGTCCTCTAATCTTTGCAGATTTAACCCTTTCACCACCATGGTTTGTCCCAAATCCATTGTTTTCTATGGTAAAGTTGGACCTGTATACAGGGAAATGGGGTTGAAAGGGTTAAAAAATAAAACATTTTGGTGTTGATGGGTTCCTTTTCACAATCATTGATCTTATTTTTTGGCATAAATTATATGAACATTTCTAAAACAGATCAGATTTTTTTTGCATAGGTTCTATGAATATGTCTAAAATGTACATGCCACTGTCATCACAAACACCAAAATTTATCAAAACTTGCTAATGGCACCGTTCACTAAACCTGATGTACCGGTATTGCACAACTCTGACAGGTACTGTTGACTTGAAACACACACTTGCATTCTTTCAAACGTTTCCCATGTGGATTGCTTGTAAAACAACATGAAAAATATACTTGATTTGCAAAAAATAATGTTGACGAAAACAAAAGAGAACACAAAGATTTACCTGAAGTCTCTTGAGTTGTAAACTGATCAAGGAGTGCGTGTCATTTTTGTCATTCAACATTTCAGTCAGTTCCTGGATTCTTGCATTCAGCTGATCCATTTCCTCTGTGCTGCGTTCTCCTTGCATACGGGAAATCTTCCGCTCCAGCTGTTGGATTTGGAAATCCTACAGAAACAAGGAAAGAAGGTGAGCTGTACTTGAACATTCTCACGATGGCTCGTTGGTAGAAATACAGTAGTCTTTTAAATACTGGGAATAAGATTTAATCTTGCCATCAGCATTTACAACACTCATTTCACTCATCATCTTCACTCTGAGCATCCTACTTTCTTGTGAACAATGTGCCTTCCAATATTGGTAGTATACTAGGATACTTCTTGGACTGATATACCTACTACAGTCCTATTGTCACAACAAACAATTGACATTATTGCTGGATTGTGCATCAAGTGAAAACCTTCTCAGTTTTTATTTGTATCAACACCACACCAATGAACATTAAACACAGAAATGATGTGCATCTGTGACATGGTTTTCTGGCTTAGAGGGCTCCCTGCATCAAAACAGCTTGAAATACATGCTAACCCTCTTTTCCATCGTCATTATTACAACAACACTGATTGTTGCCGATACTAGTTCATTGTGGATTATTGGGATTTAGGTGATACATCAGCAACCTGAGCTGAGAATCATGTACTGTGTCTATACTTTGCAGACTGCACCAGACGGACATTACTTCAAACTAGAAACATATGCATATGACTTTATGACATTTCACTCACGCAGGAATACCAAGTGTTCTAAAGGGCCACTGCAAATAATATTTCACTCATCCATTAGGCTAGAGACCCATTTGGTAGCGAGTCAACTCCTGTAGTTAGTGTTAGGATTATCCTATAATCTTTACCCAAAGTTACACCTGCAGAATGGAAATCTATGCGCATTTGAATACTTTGATATATAATTATGTAAAATTTGAGTTTCTACACATCCATACCTGGTTGTAGATGATTTCCAGTTGCTTGAGAGAGTCATGGTCCAGTTTGTTAATTCTGCTACTAAGGTTACGACTCGCTGCTCTGGATCCCTGGATTTCAGCGTTTGTATTCTTTTCCAGCATCTTGGACTGGAAGAGCTCCTGGGTCTTCCGGAACTGCAGCTCCCTCAACCTCTTCAGCTCAGTGTCGATCTGTTTCTGATTGTACTCCTCGTCCTGCAGGAGTTTGTCCATCATGAGGGCCTTCTCCTCGGCCGACAGTTTGGCTTCAGTGGTCATCTTCAGTTTCTCATGCAAGTCCTCTCGCAAATTTTTAGCAGAATTGAGCCTAGAAACGCAAAATAAAGCAATGTGAGAAACTTACCAAGGGTAGTAATCTTACATCAATTGACAGTATCAATGACTGAATACATATATATCACACAGAAAAACTAAAATTGGATGTCAATGGACAATCATTCTGTAAAATGCGGAGAAAATACCAAACTGACAAAAAAACACCATATTTGTATAATTGTATCAGTTTCTTGGCTTGAATTTGACAAAAATTTGGAAACTTCATGTCTGTATTTCACAGACTATGCTAAATGTGATTGACAGAGATTTCTTTCATTTTAATTTCCTTACTTGAAAGTTTTATCTTCCACATCCTTCTTGAGGTCAGACACTTGTTTTCTCATGGATTCCAGGTCAGTAGCTGTCCTTTCAACTGTGAACTTCAAAGTGGCCAGCTAAAAAGTACAAATAAACAAGGTGATGATACAGTGAAACAAACACATCACTTGATAATAATCCTTCATAAAGATATTATCTGCCAATTCACAGATATTTCTGTAATGGTGATAATGTTTTTAAAAGTTATGAAATTTCCTTTACGTCTTTATTCTCAAGCTTGGTTACATTTTACAACAGAATTAGGTTGTTGGCTTCTGTTCATACTACTGGTTCACTGGCAAATATAATAATAAAACACTGCGCCCTCTGTGTCCATGTGAGACAGTACTGACTAAAATATGTTCTCTTATGCTCAAGACAGTTTACTTTCACATGTCCCTATTAAAGGTTAACTCAAACAAAGTTTCACGAAATTTCCAGATTTACTAAGAAAATCAGTAACTTTACAGGGTGTTTACTGATGAAAAATGTAGAAAGTTTCTCACAATAGTTGTTGATATACTAAATGCAGTTTTCTTACCTCATCTGAAAATTGAATACGCTGGGTTTCCTGATCTTGATATTCGATTCTCAGCTTGGCAGCAAGACGGTCTGTATTTTGGATCTTCTTTTCAAATTCCTTATTGTTCTCAATTTCATTCTCCAAGAACTGCTGTTTCTCCTTGACAGCCTCTTGTCGGTTGCGTACTTCTGATTTCACTTTTGTCAATTCCTGTCACCAGAAAAGAGCAGGAAATGCAAAATTTTTAACTTTTAGTTTCTGGCAAGTGTGCTTCTCCAGTTTTAAAAAATTTGTAATAAAGAGACTCTTAAAGTCAGCTTAGCTTACGGCCACTACCAGATAAATGTAGTTTGTAGAATCAAACTGTTATTAGACTAGCCATTTCCTTGCAGAATTATTTAGCAGATCAAAGAAGTACACAAAATTTGTCCTCGAGACACATCATACATGTACCTTACAGTGTAAACTAACAAAGTGTATGGCATTATCGAGCACTAGTTCTATTTTACTGACAATGCTTCAAAGTGACGCAACACATACATACTTGTGCAACAAAATATGGTGACTATCAATATCTAAGATGTTTGCCATTACATGCTGCAAAGCACTTACAATGAAAGCCAATTTCAGAACAAGTTTGTTTGACTTACGGCAGCGAGTAAATCCATTTCATGGTCTCTCTTTTGCATCTGTTCAATAGTGGCTTCCCATTGGTTGATGAGTTCCTGCCTGTCATTGTGAGCTTTGCGGAATTCCTCTGCTGTTTTGTCCAGCTCAAGCTGTTAAACAGAGACAAAAATTATGAAACTCTCAAAACAGATATAGACCCTTCAACCTTGTTTTCTTTGTATACCAGTTTGCCATAGCTATTGATAATAATGAGAAAGTATATATAAGCTATAACCAAGGCTTGGTAGTCAAAAAGTTAGGAAAGAAAGCAGACTGGAGTGAAACAAAGATCAAAATGCTAATGTCTCTGGCCTTTGTACTGCAATGCTCTAACCCAAGTAACCAAGAATGGTAGGCTCAATTCCTATAATTAAAGTTTTATTCTCCAAGTTGGCATCTTGGTATGCACTCAAGATATTTAAAGAAATGAACTGCAAAATTTCTCTGATTTGGTGTGGATGTCTAACAACACAATAATATATGAAATGATTGAGAGATACATTTCCTTGCTGTAAAATTGTACACCAGAACAAAATATGGTCACTTCCTGTTGTGACATGTTAACCTTTCCATCATGTATCTTGTGTATGGATTCAATGATACTATTCAAGACAACGGGATGTGACAAATGTTTGTTGTGCACAAGGGAACCAAACAGCCCGGTGATCTCATTGTTTCTTACCTGAGCAGTCAATGTCTCAGTCATTTCATGGTCCAGATTCTTCCGTTTTCTGCCTTTCTCTTCCATCATACGTTCCATACGCAGAGAGAGTTCCTGAGCAAGACACAGACCGGAACATTAATAAGTTTTCAAAGTCAACAATTTTAATCCCAATGTTTCAATAAAAGGGTATGTCAGCACAGATGATAATAATGAAGTCTGACCACAGTCTAGAGATGGAATGGCTGAAGATGAACAGATTCATTGATATATTGACAAACATCAATGACATCATTAGTTGTTGATTTTCCCCATTCCTACTGACATGAGTTCAGGAACCAATTAATCAAGCCACAAAGAAGCAAAGAAGACATTGTATTTTCCATAAATACATACATTGTGAACTGACATAACAGAATCCTATACGTTACCACAAAAAGTGGTATAAAACTGATGAGACGTGGCACAGAAATATCTAGCTCTGGATCATTTTGATTTCAAAACAAAACTTGTCTTAGCTTCAGTAGACTCATTCTTATTTTGTAAATCTCCTTTGTGAAAAAAGCTGACTTGTTATATAGTGCAAATATTAGTATTTGATACAAGAATTTTTGTTTCCTCACCTTAACCTTGGCTTCATCCATCCTTGTGTACTTGGCAATAGTCATGGAATCCTCATCTTTCCTGGCAGATTCTTCCAGCCATGCTTCCAGAGCCTGCTGATCCCAGTTCATCTGTGATTTCATTTCCTCAATCTTCTGAGTTTGTTTGAAGATGTTGTTCTGTAGAGATACAAATGTCCAGTTTCAAGTTACCACATATATTCTCAATTCACCCAATCTTAGGGGTAAACTACTGTTTACATCTTTTATCACAATTCTGAAATATGTGGGTGTGGGATAATTAACAGTGCCTTTTGGTTTTTCTCTATGAAAGCTTTGACATGATGGAACATCCTCCTGTTGTGATAGAAACTGATTCAAAATGTTGATTAGACAAATACATTTGTTTCCAAAACAATATTTTGCTCATTGAAAAAAAACCCCAACAATTATAAGTGTTAAGCTACATGTACCTTCCATATCATGACTTAAACAGCAGTTTCACAATAAGTACATGTATATATGACATCTGGCAATAGGTACAACTTGGTGTTGAGAGGATGTGTGTCTCAGACTCTTTCATGCTGAGTGTATAATAGTACAATGACTTCCTAAAAGCTGCATGTCTTCAAGTTACACTCACCTCATACATGTTCCTCTTTTCTTTTAAGTCAGCAAGTTCATTTTCCAATCGCTGAGTTTCCTGTCTCAGTCTTCCTTCTTCTCTCTGTGCAACCAGCAGCATGTGCTGTTCAGTCTCCACTTCATGTTTGCGGGCTCGGATCACTTCTTGCGTGAGCTTCAATTCCTGCATCACATTCTTCATGTGCTCTGACATGGCATGCACACGGTCTTCATTTTCGCTGAGGTCGCCCTTGAGGCGGACGATCTCACGACTTTTATGTTGCACCTATTGATGACAATACAGACCACTTTTTAACATAAAATGTACATCTTTGATTACTGAGAAACACACACGCAATTTCTGCCATAATTTATGATAATCTAGCATATTTCCCCCTTATTTTGTATGTGCATGTGGATATGTATTTCATAGGACCGATTTTGCATTATCTTTGCATTATCATACTAGTTGTCTCTATTTTTTTTGCGTGTACGTTGGTAATGCAATCCAGAGATCGGATCAGTTTGCATGGAACATGGAGGTAGCTACCTCCATGCATGGAACTTATATTTATATCATTTGGTCAGCACTGCAGAGCAACTGTTTCACAATATATTCGGGGGATACCTACATATTGCATAAATAGAAAATGTAGCTTGATGGCACAATTAACAAGTTGACTCACCTCATCTTCCAATAATTTGTTATCTTTATTGGCGACTGGCATACTAAGCCCCTCATCCCATTCAATTTCGCTCAGGACACTCTTCACGCTCATTTTGCTGTTGTCTCTGGAACGCCTATGTGAGTTTTGAATGAAGAACACGCAAATTTGGACTTAAGCTCTGGACTTCCTCCCTTTCTAAAGCTGTTTCTACGTTCGTCAGGCTTAGGTTTAGCTCAGATCACGAAGTTTCCTGAACGAACGAGTTCTCTAACATTCACTCAGAACGGTACCGTTGTTTGCTGTGGTTACCGATGTCAAGATCCCGGATGGTCATTCTGGGCATGCGTAGTAAATGGCTCGTTCTAGTCTACTCTATGCAAATAATTAGCATAGACAATAAACGCTAACTTTAATATCTCATCCGTTGAAATAGAGAAAGAATGTAAATCAATACTTTGTGACATAAAGTAGCAAACAAGAGAATCAACATAGATTTTAACCAAAAATTGTAGTACAAAAAAACACGTCGCATAGAGGTTCCTGCTATTGCTATTTGAAGAAAGAAATAACAACAATCATACATGAGATGGACTAGTCCAAAATTTCTTTTAGAACATTGGACAACACGTTCAAAAATTCTTCGCCTTCGCAAGAAAGGAAGACTTATCCAATTTTAAGGGTTTTTTGTAAATATGGTATGCTTAAAACGAAATGATCTGAATAATTTGAAATAAAGCACATAGTTTCATGGCAAGTTGAGCACACCTCATCCACCCCTGTGACAGTATGAGCATGTCTTATAATCGACCTGTCATAAATGTGTCAAAGGGGGCCGGGGCTGCGTACGTATACCTGCGTACACGTGAGGCATAACAAACTTCTCACTATCCCTCCAAGAGTCCAAGTGCAGTGCTGGCTGTGCTGTGCATGCAGTCCGATCAATTAAGTTGATACCATTCACGAGAGCAGGAAAACTGAAGGTGAGGGTCACTTTTAATTACTGTATGATTTGTGGTTTCGGCCGATGAGTGCGTTGTTGACATTTGATTCAATCAAAATTATAAACGACGGTCCCATCAGTCATGAAAGTTTTTGAAGTTTCAACTTGCAAGGACTTGAAGGAGACCCAGAGACATGCCTCTTTCTTAACCAACACACTTTTTCCCAAAGAGTATTTCCTCAAAGATAACATGAAACCCCACACTATGTTTTTCTAAAAGCAGAGAATCTAACGTTTATGATGGCAACAATTTACTCGAAGGACATGAAGGCAGTACAAATTTGGGGTAGAAAACCGCAATTTTGGTATTTATGATAATAATTAATTAAGTAAAAAACTTAATACTACTTTATAAAATTTCAGATCACATTCGATACTATACTAGCGGATATGTTGAAAAACGACAATTTTGTTTTGCATTATATGGCAGAGATTGAAAGACTGGCATTCAAAAAATGCTGAAAATCATAATAAATTAGCAAAATTGTAATGACTCTTAGTCAAAATGTAAGAACGTTCTTGCCAAACAAAACTGCCGTTTTGATATATAGTATTTAAAGAACATAAAGTGAAAATTTCACAAAATTTGACCCAGCCAGACTCAAGTGGAATTGCATTTTTTGGAAATGAGTGAATGCAACAAGAGAAAAAAGAGGCCAGGAAATCACATGATTTGCATAAATTTACACTTCTTTCTCACTCAACTAATACTTACAACTGCTTTAATATAGGGTTCACAAATTCATGAAAAATTAAGTGATTTTTAATAAAATATGCTGTGTTATGCCATCTTTAATTGGAGGAGAGTCTAAATATCAACCCTTAGTGCCATTTACCAACGTGACTTTTCCAAAGTGTTTTCTGAGATAGGCTGCAGGGCCAGAGTCACCAAGCACACATATGTGCATCAACAAAGTCAGGGGTAGGGGGTGTTGAGACTAGAGGTGACTAAGGGAGCATTCAGTTGATACACCGTTGATGAGCTGACAACTTCGGCGCGTGTCTCAATATTAATGAACCCTTACCCCTCCAACAAATATTATGACCTACATTTGAAATGAAAACACAATTACCTTCCACTGCAGGAGTTAATTTTGATGGCTCTTTTCTTAAGGAATATATGTCCATTGTTTTGTACTGGGGTTCATTCATATTCCAGGTTTTATGCATATATAAAGAAGGGCCTTTAAGGACGTGAGTAGACTAAAGTTGCCCAAGACAGATAATAATTTGGACCAAATTACTTCCAAAACAGTGAATATATGTACATTTAATTAAACAATCAATGTGAGAGAATGCAACAGGCCATATTTTAAAATATAACTGTCAACAAAATATCTGATGGGACTTCAACATTTTACCTCAAATTCAACTGGCAAGTAATCTAAAAAAAGATTTAAAACTGTTCCAAAAGTAAAATAATTTTAATAATAGAGGCATATTTTTAGCAGATTTTGTGTGTGATAAGATAAATTTTCACATCAATATTAGGAAATGTTCATTGTGTAGGCATGTATATTTCTATATTTCATTTGAATTTCTGAGAATTAAATTTTCAGAAATATGAAACACAGTATTAGCAATGAATGAAGCAAAGTTCGATGCAGCAAATTTTCTTTATTCACAGTGTGCAATTTACAGAGTGTAACAAAACTCTGTACTGACAGGTTTGAGTAGCTATGTTCTGATGCAAACAACCATGCAGCCTGGTTTTGTCAGTAGTCAGGTTCAAACAAAGCATGTGTTAGCAATTGCTGACGTCACCCGTCACGGCGTGGGTTACTTGACAGAAATGTAAACAGACTAAAAGCATACATATCAATGACAAAATATCTCTAAAATGGAGTAAATAATAGGTCAGTGTGACCTTCAGACCAGTACTCAAAGGCAGTCAAATGCCAATTCAATGATATCACAACGTTAGTTGCATTTTTTCATGTTATCTTTTATATTTTGTCAGGTGTGTCAACCGAAGTAATGAGGGCAAGTACAACTACATAAAGATGTTCACAACTCATCTTCCTCTATAGCAATTGATATATGCCTTTTTGCCAACCAGTTTCGGCTCTCTATACTGTCCCCATGGCAAAACCTCCTACAGCCCCTCTCCCCTCCTTTTTCAGCCTCGTACATTAGTATCCATCATGCTGTTAACTTTGCATGTGCAATCACTTAACAGTTGTTTGTATGCTTGTTTGTATGTATAATTAGTTTATCAATTCTGTCATCTTGAACAGTAAAATCTTCTATTGCAGCATTTGACCACAGACAACATTATCTTACTCATTACCCGCTGTACTTCCATAGCCCACAATTTCCCATAACCCAAAATCACCAGGGGAAGTTGTCCCCTACTGAACCTCAGCAAAATTACAACCTGCCTACTGGATATTTGTGTCAAGTTGCCAAGAAGAAACTATTTCTTGTCTTTTGATGGTAGAAAAAAATTATAAACCCAGCAAGAAGTGTGTTTCAATGCCCAGGCTTTTTGATCGCGACAAGACACCATATATTGATATCCCCAGGTACTTTAGGGTTAACTGGCACCCCAACTCTGAAAATGGCAAATTTCAAAAGACATGTAGATGCAAAACAGATACGGTATAGAGCAAAAACACCAAGCCTTATACTATAGGCTTGTCAAATCAATAATTTGTTTCCAAGAAACTTCAATTGAAACGTCTGCCAAGAATGCCATGTGTCTACCGGTAGTTGAAATAATATACAAGTATGTCATCATTAACTATTTAATAGTGTACCTAAATGTGAAATGTGCTTTTGCCAGCCACAGCTACGTTTGAATTTATTAAGTGACACATTGTCTTTGAAAATGCAGACCTGGTTTAGCAGCATTATTTTCAACATTTTTCTCTGATATGACAATGCTGATTAATTATGCTATAAATGTATTTAATTCTTATTGTTAAAAATGTATGTGACTTTGTAAAGCTTAGAATCTCATGGACATTAGCATCATTATTATTTCATGGTGGTGTAAGAAATTTATAATTACACATCTCTAAATCAATGTCTTCTCTGAAAGAAAACACAACGCAACACAGTTACGGTAATCGACACAATTGAGTCAGAATATATTAACAAAAATGATCACAGCAATCAAACCGACACTAGTTTGATTTTTGATATACTCTATTTGAGATTGAATTACTGAGACTGATGGCATGAGATTAACCATCCAATATATCCTTGTAAAGTTCAAAATAATGGACAGTCTCTGAAACTGTCAACCATTTATATGCAAGCTAAGATGTAAATTTTATGAAATGTGGATATACAAACTGTAGACTTTTCGCAGTGACCATAAATAATAATGGTAGTTTGATATATTAGTGAGAACATACAACAAAATGATAAACTCAGACCAGACATATTCTTATCTCAGTGCATACAAATTGATTAACAATTATGTAATCACAGGGTTTTTTAACCCAAATCCTGTTATCAATATAATCACATCAGTTCAGGTGAAAATTCCAATTATTCCTAAACTGTGTAAATATGTACATTTAGAAAAGGAAGAGAAAGAGAAATTATCTGGACATGTACTGCTTCATTAATCCACTAATAACAGCTGCCAGTAAACTTCATGTGAACTTCCAAGCTTTCATTACTTTAATAATACACTGTTCCTCCACAAAATCAGGTACAGAATAAATGATAAGCAATGGCAATGTAGTGGATTTTATTTCCCTTAAATGAACAGAATGGCTTAAAACAGAATGAATATTTTTCTGTTGTGGATGGGTCCATGCCCTATAGCTGACTGGTACAAGTCATTGTGTACAGAGTGCAGCTAGGGCAGTGCTGTGTACTGGTGACTCTGAAGTGTGTCTAGTACTGGTATTTGTCATACAAAAAGCACACACTAAGTGTTTTGTTATTTCGACTGACCCTGATTCACCATTTGCATAAATACTGTGTCAGTTGTCGTACCTCTTTACAGTAGCTGTCCCGACGCCTAATGGGATTCTTTTTCCATTTTTAAGGCTTATATTGTTTTAGAGAACTCTAAAAAATTTGCATGCCAGTTTATATTCTGTCTTGAGAATATTAGTGATAACTCATGGCATGAAATCTTTATATGTGTTTGACAGACAATGAAAGGCAGTATTGTACCGGTAAATTTCTGTTATTTTAATTATCATCTAAAACCAGGCATGAGGGAATCAATCTCATGCAGGTGTGTAACAGAGTATTACTACATGTATATTAAGATAACTTTAAATGAATTGAAATTCCCTTAATTTCTAATATGGAAGAATTCTTCCATATGTAGTAATACTGTGTAACACACCTGAGATTGATTCCCTCATGAATATTTTCATTGAATCATATGATAAAGAATTGTACAGTATTAATGGAAACGGTGTAAGCTGGTGTTGTATATGGTGATCATCATGAGATATTCGTTCATGGCCAAAAGAAAAGGCACAAGGGTCATGCTAAACACTTGTGAATTTCTCACCATCACTGTAGGCACTTGTGAAAAGGTTAAAATGACCTACAAAGCTCTAGGCAGTCTCATGTACTACCTACGATGGTACAATGTACTGAGTACCAGCAAATCGAATCATTAAACATTTCTTGGTGTTTTTTAGCACTTTTTTGAATCTCCTGTCTCTCCCCTCTATGAGTTGGGGATTAATCCATAATCATCAACATATACAATAACACAATGATAGGAAAGTGTGTGGAAGCCATTCAGGTGTTTCCATTTTCCTATATTTATTTTGTAATCACAACTGAACCCAAAGTAAATAGGCATGACGTAATGGATATTCATCGTGAATAGACATACGACCTTCAAGGTGACTTCAAATATTGTAGCTATGCTTGAGACAGGCTAATTTTTGCTAACTGCAGAGTGGTCTGTGTGCCAATTTGTGGGTCAATAAGCTGATAAAAGAATGTTGCTTATTAATCAAAAATGTATGTTCTATACAAACATGTATATTTTAAAAATATGTTGATCATTTGAAATTATGTTGATTGACAATGATAAATTAATTTTCATAGTGCAATGCCAGTACATGATGCCTAGGATCCATATAACAGCTGTACTGTTTCATGTTACACTTCACATAAATTTTCTTGACAACTTTAACTGCAAATTAACAGAGATGTATGACAAAAGTTTGTGATAAAAGATCTTATAAACAACAAACAAAATCTATGCAATTTAACATCCCTGATTTCTTTTAATGTAATTAATTAAAACATTGAAGTTTTGTTCTGAATCCATGGTATCTCCAAAAATACCAGTATCACTATGCCAATATTCAGAACAATAACAAATATTAATATGTAATTTTGATATTTCAACACTTACCATTGTTATATTGAAGGACCGTAAGTTAATTGAAATCAAATGAAACTAAAGTATGCCAACTGGAAGTTTATATACTTTTAACTAAATTTGACTCAGCAGCTTCAAACTATTCTCCCCAAAGTCACTGTAAACTCAGCACTTATGAATGGGTTTGGGCTAAACCATGGTGCTGAAAGGGTTAAACTGAAACCCATTGGGGAAATGAAGATATGACAGTAATTTTACAGGACATGGCCAGTACTGTGTCAATGCAATGGGTATACATGTAGGTATACACTGTGTTTGTATATAAGTTTATCTCTCTCAGAACCTAATGTGTCCATTTCCATTTTGCTGTTACCTTATCCAGAGGTGACTGAAAGTGCTGCAGATGTAATTCAAGCACGTTGTTGCACAAATTTATTTTTTCTCTCACTAACAGAAGAAGCCAGCATGGGGTTTGGAAGCTCAAAGCCACGGCCACTTCCAGAGAACATGAAGGCAGTGATTGTAGGAGGGGGCTATGGCGGAGCACAGATGGCCCGAAATTTACAAGGCAGATGTCAGGTTGTCCTCATTGACCCAAAGGATGCCTTTCATCACAATATGGGAGCTTTGAGAGCAGCTGTTGAGCCAGGTAAAGTAGTTTGGGTAAAATGTTCTAGCAGGATATCTTGCAGAACTGTAAGTAGGCTGCGTCACGGGTGAAATCATGAGGAACCATGGTGAAATTCATCTTTGAAATATTTGCAATTATTGCAAAAATGTGTGTTTTTATATATTAAACTTACCTCAGTAGTATTGCATTAGGGGAAGACTACATTAACTTGCATGGTACCTGAAACTTGAGTCCTTGCCTGACCAACTCGGGTGATAAACAGAAGACTTTTATTCCCCCAAGGTGTTAATGTTCCATTGTTCCGTTAAATCTTATCTGGTGCCATTGTAGTGCCATTGTAGGACAGGCAGGTCTGTGAAATTGATCCTCTGATAACTAAGTAGGGAAGTGGGGTATTCCTA
>LD343663.1:75940-88482 GCA_001465055.1 Ptychodera flava | reverse complement strand
CATAGGCACAAACTTAACTGCTTTATATGACCATAGAAACGTCTCTGACATCGTTTGTTGGGAAAAAATGGGCTGAAATTGCCCCCCAAAAAACAGGAAAAATCACTAACACTAATGGTCAAGTAGAACAGCGCCCTCATCACTTCCATTTGAACGAAATTCTAATATAAATATGCAAATAGGGGTACCTCCGCTCAAGCTGTAAGGCAGAGCCAATAACTATCAATGAAGTCATGAAGAGGGACATGATATTCACAGTGTAAGTAGAAAAAAAGTTTGATAAAAATTGAAATATGAAATATTATTCTCACTCTTAGGAGACGTATCTTTTTGTCCGAGGGGGTTTACATACAATGCAACCTGTAAAAATACTACATCATACAGATCGGCGGCCCTATAACTATCACTGATGCCACGAAGGGAGCATGATATTCTAAGATTTAATATTGAACACATTGACAACAAGATTCAAAAATGAAATATTGTCCTCAGGCATAGGGCACTTATGTTATATAATTTGCAAAACCTTTATTGTACTTTATGATCAAGATCCCAACTGGGATACGATTTCAATAAAGGCTTACTTTACTTTACTTTACTTTACTTTATAACAAAGGATGGGAGGTCTTGTATATGATGTACAATGTACAGACACTAACCCCACGCTGAAGACGGGACCAATAACTTTAAATAATGCCACGAAGGGGACATGATATTCTCAGTGTCAGTAGAGAACACATTGCTTGGACATGATATTTTCAGCGTGAGTAGCGAAAAGTTTGATACAAACATGCGAAGTTAAATTATTGTCATCGGGAATAAGGGACTTATGCTATAGGACAGGGGAGGGGGGCTTTGCGTATAATGAATAATACTAGGCACCAGAACCATACTGTAAATAGGGCCTATAACTTGAAATCATACCACGATGGGGACATGATATTCTCAGTAGAGAACATATTGATTGCAAGGTGCAACAAAAAATATTGTCCTCAAGCTCAAGGGACTTGTGTTATAGGACGAGGGGGAGGCTTTGTGTATAATGCATAATGTACAGCCACCACTACCACATACTAAAGATGAGGCCCATAACATTAACTGATGCCAGGAAGGGGGACATGATATTCTTAGTGTCAGTAGGGAACACTTTGATAATAATATACAAAAAAGAAATATTGTATTCAGGCTTAAGGGACTGGTGTTATAAGACGAAGGGGGGGGGGGGCTCCGTGTACAATGTATAATATACAGGCACCTCCACCATACTGAAGACATGGCTTATAACTGATACCAAGATGGGGACATGATATTCTCAGTGTCAGTAGACAACACTTTGATAAAAAGATACAAAAAAGAAATATTGTAGTCAGTCTTAACCCTTTTCCTGCCAGGCAGTAATAACTGTATCACTTCCCCATCAGCCAAGTCAGTAAAAAGCGGTATTGAGCCAAAACATGACGTATTTTCACCCACTTGGCTTGGTATGTTATAGCATCTTTTGTCCAAAAAAAATCAACTTTACAGTATTATGTTTTCAACAGCCTTCAAATGCACTGTATTATGTTAAAATACATCATATTGAATATGTTGTGTTTCATTAATTTTAACCATCTTTACCTGGTGATGAAATATGGACTTGGCAGGAAAAGGGTTAAGGGACTGATGTTATAGGGCGAAGGGGAGGGCTTTGTGTATAATGTATAATATACAGGCACCACCACCATACTTAAAATTGGGCTTACACCTTTCACTGATGCCACAAAGGGGGACATGATATTCTCAGTGTCAGTAGACAACACTTTGATAAAAAGATACAAAAAAAGAAATATTGTAGTCAGTCTTAAGGGACTGATGTTATAGGGCGAAGGGGGAGGGCTTTGTGTATAATGTATAATATACAGGCACCACCACCATACTTAAAATTAGGCTTACACCTTTCACTGATGCCACAAAGGGGGACATGATATTCTCAGTGTCAGTAGAGAACACTTTGATAATAATATACAAAAAAGAAATATTGTCCTCAGGCTTAAGGGACTGGTGTTATAAGACGAAGGGGGGGGGGACTCTGTGTACAATAATCATAATCATACCAATCCATAATCCAATGACTAGGTCAGAATCGTAAGACAGTAGTTGTAAACATAGACACAAAACAGCACAGAACAGACGGTAAATAGACTGTACACAAACAAAGTCATATTTATGAAAGAAAGATATATGGACCTCTGGCCAGAAGACTAAGAAGTGTATAATATACAGGCACCTCCACCATGCTGAAGACATGGGTTATAACTTTAACTGATACCAAGAAGGGGACATGATATTCTCAGTGTCAGTAGACAACACTTTGATAAAAAGATGCAAAAAAGAAATATTGCAGTCAGCCTTAAGGGACTGATGTTATAGGGCGAAGGGGGAGGGCTTTGTGTATAATGTATAATATACAGGCACCACCACCATACTAAAAATTGGGCTTACAACTTTCACTGATGCCACAAAGGGGGATATGATATTCTCAGTGTTAGTAGAGAACACTTTGATAATAATATGCAAAAACTAAATTATCGTCGTCAGGGTTAAGGGAGTTATGTTATAGCAGGAAGGGGAGGGCTTTGTGTCTAATGTATAATATACAGGCAATGTGCTTCCTCTATATTATACATTATTCACATAGCTCTCCCCCTTCGTCCTATAAGATAAGTCCCTTAAGCGTGAGCAAATATTTCTTTTTTGAATCATGTTATCAATATGTTCTCTTCTGACACTGAGAATATCATGTCCCCCTTCATGGCATAAGTGAAAGTTATAGGTCCTGCCTTCAGTAGGGATGTGCTTCCTCTATGTTATACATTATACACAAAGCTCTCCCCCTTCGTCCTATAGGATAAGTCCCTTAAGCGTGAGCACAAGATTTCACTTTTAAATCTTGTTATCAACATGTTCTCTTCTGACACTGAAAATATCATGTTCCCCTTCGTGGTCTAAGTGAAAGTTACAGGTCTTGCCGTCAGTATGGATGTGCTACCATATATTATACATTATACACAAAGCCTTCCCCCTTCGTCCTATAAGATAAGTCCCTTAAGCGTGAGCACAGTATTTCTGTATTGAATCTTGTTATCAATATGTTCTCTACTGACACTGAGAATATCATGTCCCACTTAATGGCATCAGTGAAAGTTATAGGAGCTGTCTTAAGCATTGTGGTAGTGCCTGTATATTGTACATTATACACAAAGCCCTCTCCCTTCGGCCTATAACATCTGAGTCCCTTAAGGCTGACCACAATATTTCTTTTTTGTATCTTTTTCAGTGTTCTCCACAAATGAAAATTAAAGGCGGGCGGCTAATTAGCATATTTATTTGCATAATATTTGCATACAATTTACATATCACCAGGGCTATTCACAAGGCATTCCAGTGATGAGATATACTTGTGACATTTTTAATATTTTTCTCCATTCAGCAGTGATAAATGGCAAGCTATACAATTTATTTTTAAATTTAAATCCTTTTTATTTACATTAAATAAATAATAAAACATCAAAAGTGAAAAAAATTGAACTAATACAGACAATACACAATTTAGTAAATATATTGCACAATACCAACATGAAAATTCGAAAGTAGGCCTACATGAGAAGTAATCAGTGTTCGAAATGATTGGTGGTAAATGGTGGCATATTTTCATATGATCCTCTGTTACTATATGATTGTCTGTAGCCCGATTGGTAAAGCCATGAACGTTTTTTTTTACGTGCGGCGTCCATGACAAGTTGATACGGGACTGAATATTTGCACTAAGTTACAATGCGGAGTCAGCGGAGCATGCCTGCAGAGAAACATACGTTGACTTTAAAACTCTATTCATAATAAAGAGAGGCCCGAAAAAAAATGATACCAGGTATTTCCAAGAGAAAGATTTGAAATTTCATCGATTCATATTTCGGCAAACGTACAAAACTTTGACAACTGCGCGGCGTAGGCTGCCCTGCATGTTTGTGTGGAGCACTTGCTCTTGATCTCGATCACACGCGACCTTTGAACTATGCAGTACAGAACCGTATGTACATAGCTGCTGTATTCGGATGATCACACGAATGATGATTTTAGCTCGTGCAGTTTCTTTTTAGTTCATTTCATTGTACCTTTAATATTTTAAAACGGTCACGGATTTTGAAACTTGATCAAATGCAACTGCTTCTCAAAGTCAATCGAGTGAATCGCATGCAAGTTACGAATGCGTGACAGGAAGTGACACACATGGCTTCAACGTCATGTGGACGTACACGGATCTCAAAATGGCTAACTCGGCTCGGATAAGCAACGACCTGAACACGCGAAGTACCATACTTTTTGCATCTGATATTTGTGTCAACCAATCGTGCGATTTTAGCCACATCTGATCGAAATCACTTTTCCTGACCTTCGGATCCTTACAAGTACGAGACATGGGCGGCAGTGGTAGTTGCCTATAGTATAGATGCTTTGACTGAGTGCCCGCTGGCAAAAATGCAACACCGAGCCTTGTACCGTGTCCGTTGTATGACATGGACGGTGTCTGTACGGTACGGTCGGCAGCTTAACACATTTCAAGCTTTTTGAATTGAAGTCTTAGCCAATGTTCATCGGCACTACGGCCGTTTCACACTAAAAGCTCGCTGAAATAAAAGCGTGACAAAATCGCCGCTGAGAAACAATAGGTCTTCAACCACATTTACTAAAGAGTATCGGCGGATATGAAAGAGGATCGAGCGAAAAAAATAAAGGATCGGGGCCGATCCTGTTAAACGGCCTGGGGAGAACACTGACGATTGCATGCAGTCGCAAAACAAACCGACAGATGTGTGAACGGCCCCTCTTTATTACACGACGTTGTCAGTTGCTGTCATTTTTATTCAATAGGCTTTCAGATATTGTTCGGACAACTGACTGTGAAAACAGTTTAGGCTACAGAAAACAAAGGTGGGCGGGCAAGATAAAAGGTGGGCGGGCAAGATAAAAGGTGGGCGGGCGAGATTAAAGGTGGGCGGCGACAAAAAGAAGCCGGGCGCACCGCCCGTCAAAAACCCCTCGTGGAGAACACTGTTTTTATCAAAGTGTTCTCTACTGACACTGAGAATATCATGTCCCCTTCTTGGCATCACTTAAAGTTATAAGCCATGTCTTCAGTATGGTGGAGGTGCCTGTATATTAAACATTGTATACAGAGCCCCCCCCTCGTCTTATAACATCAGTCCCTTAAGCCTGAGGACAATATTTTTTTTTTGCATATTATTATCAAAGTGTTCTCTACTGACAATAAGAATATCTTGTCCCCCTTCATGGCATAAGTGAAAGTTATAGGTCCTGCCTCAGTATGGATGTGCTTCCTCTATATTATACATTATACACAAAGCCCTCCCCCTTCGTCCGATAAGATAAGTCCCTTAAGCGTGAGCACAATATTTCACTTTTGAATCTTGTTACCAATATGTTCCCTGCTGACACTGAGAATATCATGGCCCCCTTCATGGCATAAGTGAAAGTTATAGGTCCTGCCTACAGTATGGATGTGCTTCCTCTATTTTATACATTATACACAAAGCCCTCCCCCTTCGTCCTAAAAGATAAGTCCCTTAAGCGTGAGCACAGTATTTCTGTATTGAATTTTGTTATCAATATGTTCTCTATTGACACTGAGCATATCATGTCCCCCTTAATGGCATCAGTGAAAGTTATAGGTCCCATCTTCAGCAATGTAGTGGTGCCTGTATGTTATACATTATGCACTAAGCCCCCCTTCGTCCTATAAGATATGTCCCTTAAGCGAGAGCACAATATTTCACTTTTGAATCTTGTTACCAATATGTTCTCTTCTGACACTGAGAATATCATGGCCCCCTTCATGGCATAAGTGAAAGTTAGAGGTCCCACCTTCAGTATGGATGTGCTGCCTCTATATTATACATTATACACAAAGCCCTCCCCCTTTGTCCTTTTAGATTAGTCCCTTAAGCGTGAGCACAATATTTCATTCATGAATCTTGTTATCAATATGTTCTCTTCTGACACTGAGAATATCATGTTCCCCTGCGTGGTATAAGTGAAAGTTATAGGTCCCATCTTAAGCATTGTGGTAGTGCCAGTGTATTGCACATTATACACAACACCCTCCCCCTTCGTCCTATAAGATAAGTCCCTTAAGCGTGAGCACAATATTTCGTTTTTGAATCTTGTTATCAATATGTTCTCTTCTGACACTGAGAATATCATGTTCCCTTCGTCGCATCGGTGAAACTTATAGGCCCTGTCTTCAGCATTGAGGTGGTGCCTCCATATTATACATTACACACTAAGCCCTCCCCTTCTTCCTATAACATAAATCCCTTAAGCGTGAGGGCAATAATTTAACTTTGAATGTTTCTATCAAACTGGTCTGTACTGACACTGTGAATATCATGTCCCCGTTTTTGCATCAGGGACTGTAATGGGCCGGATTATTATGATGCTAGTGCTTGTGTATAGTGCACTATGCACAAAGCCCTCCACTTTCGTCCAATAAGATAAGTACCTTAAACGTAAGGACAATTTTTCATTGTTGCATATTTTTAAATGTGTTCTCTACTAACATAGTGCATATCATATCATAGCCCCTAAATGGTATCAGTGACAGTTATAGGTCCCCGTCAGGTTGGTGCTAGTGCTGGTATATATTGCATTGTGCATAAAGCCCCAGCCCCCATCCTTCTTCTACTGACATAAGTCCCTTAAGCATGAGTATAATATTTCATTTTTGCGTATTTTTATCAAAGCCAGGACAATATTTCATTTTTGCATAGTGTTATCAAAATTTTATCTACTTACAGAGAGAATATCGTAACCCTTCGTATACCCCCTTCCCCTTCCCCCTTCGTTTTAGTTTTTCCCCAGTTAGCGGTGTTGATGTGTGATGTATGGTGTTGTTTTGACTATGTGACCTCCTTCCAGATAATATTTCAACTTTTGAAACATTAATTTTTTTGTCATTGACTGACATTACCACCTGGACGATCATTACACTTGATAGTGTTGCAACTTAATGTAGACAGTACAGTACGTGTAGTTCCTGCATTGCCAATGGTCAATTAAAAACTACTGCATGAAAACGGCATGTATATAATATCCAACAGTACGTTGCATTCCCTGAGCACAACACATTTGGTATTGCCAACTCAGCTACAGTGTTTATGAACAAATTCTCAATTTTTTCCCAAGGCATATTAACCGTACTATGAAATATTGGAATTACCAACTTTTTTCAGTGGAAATTTACTATTATCAACTGTTTTGAATACATGATATTGGACTTTGGGTTTTATTCAGTGTTCTCGGCTGTTACATAATAACTAGGAATAAAATACTGAAAGCAGGGTTGTATTAATAACATTTTCAGTTCGCTTTCATGTTTGAGTTGTTTTATGCATGGTAGAGTTCATTTTGGGCTTATTTAGATGTTACTTTTGGTCAACCAAGGGACATTTGATAATGGCATTCACAACTATATAAACAGAGTGAGTGCCACCTTTGATTCTCCATACTTCACACTTCAAGTTTTTCTTCAGATTACCTGACACTTCAAGTTTTCATCAGATTGCAGATGCTGAGAATGTTGTGGTGGTTGGTGGTGGTCCTGTTGGTGTTGAACTGGCAGGAGAGATTGCTACGGACTATGCTGGAAAGAAGAGAGTCACTCTGATTCACCCACATGACAAAATTGCAGATCCAATGACCAATGAGAAATTCCAAAGTACTTTGAAAGGGCAGCTGAAAGACTTGGGTGTAAATTTAGTACTAGGTGAATATCAGCAACACTGTCTGTTTGGTCAGCCGAGTGTAATCATATTTCATAAAAAGTGAGAAATATTTTAATAACACAAATGACTTCATCAAGTTTCTGCTAGTATGTTAGTGTATAAAATTAGAAATGAATGATAAAAGAAAGTAATGGTTCCCTCTTATCTGAATTCGGAAGAAAATTTAAATTTTTTAAGGATTGTCTGAGTAAGCCTGTAGTAGACAAGTTGTCTTTTTAGAAATCAAAACAATTTTTGAAACATGTTTATGATATGCTTTGCAAAGATGAATTTTCTTATATTATGGTGTTGGCTCTCTGATATCAAGAATGCCAAATCAGGGGTCACCATGCAAAAATTTTGGCACCAGAAAAATAAATTGCATTTGATTTGCAGATATTTGAAAATCAAAATTGCCACCTGATTTAACCCTATGGTAGGCATTTTGGAGTATCAAAAACTGATAAGTGAGGGACCAAGTGCGGGACACGCAAACTGCAATATACGGCACTCTGAGGGACATCCAGCACTGTGTAAAATACGGGACTCTTGAGGGAATATCCCGCAGAGAGTTAAATTCAGGAAGGGACTGGTGAGATGTTGCTCTATATGACATATCAAGTGTATCAAAACTTTCAACCGTGATTCAATCGTAAATGTTCCCGGACATTAAATATGATCTACTTACCTTGAGTCCATGTGCATATCTTGTGGTCTGAGAAAATATTTCGTTCTCCAATTGTTCAATTATATATTTATTTAATTGTCTATTTATTTCTCGAAATTTTGACTTTTCTAGCTCGACACAGCATCCTATATAAAATCATGACAACACTGTCCAAAGACAATCCTTACTCGGGCAAAGCACAACTCTCTTCCCTCACTTATTGGTCCCTCACTTATAAGTTTTTGATACTCCGAAATACCTCCCTATGGGAAGGAACTGAATGTTAGATTTTCATGAAAAGAAGTCTGAAAATGTGATATTTTACTCTAAGAGCTTCGAAATGAGCCAACCTAATTAGTAGATCAGAAAAGTATTGTAAAAATTTGAGTCTGGATGTCTGTTCCTGAGAGGCATTCTACCGTTAGTAGAAATATTCACAGTGTGCTGTGTGTATCTGTAGAAGAAGTTACACCAAAAGCAACCTGTCATTTGCTTTGTTTATACATAGGTGAGAGAGTCAGCAATCTGAAGTCATTGCCGCTTGGTTACACCACCAACACACTCACTACTGTCAGGACTGACAAAGGCCAAGAAATTGAAGCTAATTTGGTTCTCCCGTGTACTGGACTCAAAACAAATACTACTGCATATGGGACAAGCTTAGGTATGAATTGCTGTAGTATGCAACACGACCACCTACACAATAATTCTATGATATAAACCCTTTGCACCCTGACCCCCTGGTGACCTATGATGTCACACAGACATTTTTTTTCCGAGCCGGGTTCAAAGGGTAAAGATACTGAAGAGATTACAGCAACAGCGCTGATAGCAAATGACGTCATATGTCTTTCATCATTTAGCAAAAATAAATATTTGTCCGCATTTTCCACAAGAATGATGAAAATAAAACTTGCTAGTGTTACAAAGGATACTAAAGGTCACACAATTACATGGCTCAGACTACAAGCTGCATTAACAGTCACACAGGCAGTAATAAAATTTGTCCGAATTTCAAGCAGAGGTGTCCGAAGTTGCGCACATGCAGATATATTCAGTAACAAACCTGAAATTGCAATCAGCGCTATGGTAGCAGCAATGCAACATATTTGCAAGAATATATGTCTGATACATGTGTCAAAAATATATGTTCAAAGTAGCTGATAGAATACTAAATTTCTGTATTTTTATACATATCTATTATTAAAAACATCACACATGTAGACCAGTATTTTATCAATTTAATTCAATGAGAACTGGTAAATCAATACTGTATATTCAAATATCTGAGTAAAGAGACCTTGAAGTGTAGTTACATGTATGTTGCTCAGAAACTGCTCCACTCAGTGAAGTACCGGTACTTTGACCAACAACGATTGCCATTACACTTTCATCAGGTGACAAGATGGACACCAACGGTCGTCTCAAGGTCAACGAGTTCCTCCAGGTGAACGGTCATAAAAACATCTATGCCATCGGAGACTGCGCTGATGTGAAGGAGACAAAACTTGCATACAACGCTGGTGTACACGCTGATGCTGTGACCAAAAATCTTGAAAATGAAGCTGCTGGCAAAGAACTCAAACCATATAAGCCAGGTAAGTGAAACCGGACTAAAGAAAGCCCCATAGATAATGATGAATAATAAACACAAATTTCGACTTGTGAAAAATCTTTGAAACAGACAATTTTGCCAGAAATTTTTTTTGCTTATTTTAAGTAATAAGCACTTTTCAATTTGATCGTAGGGGAGAGTAATTTGAAGAGATTAGAACACTATCTTCAGTTTCAGTGCAGTGAAAGCTTTGTTAATTGCATCTATGCATCCGTAATACTCAGGTTTCCAGATAGTACAGGTGTTCAATACTTAATACACATTGTATTGAATCTTGTGTCCATGCAAAAACTATAATTATTACATTTATGTCTCAGCTACCGTACATGTAATGTGAATCATAGCTACTGTGAATTATTTCTGTGTATTTATACTGCTCCTCTATCAGAAAAATATCACCATTTGGCCAGTCAGCCAATATAACATACCAATGTGAAGTATGATGTGTCAACCATAACTGTTTGGTGCTCATCATGCTAAGAAAGAAATATCATTTAACCCTTTCACCACCATGGTTTGGCCCAAACCCATCGTTATCAGTGGTGAGCATGGACCTGTTTACAGGTAATTAGGGATGAACACCTGTCTCTTTCAAATGTTACATCAACCGTATTGTTGAATTCCCTTAGCAGATTTGGCAAATACATTCAATGGGTTTATGTCTTTCTGCATTCCAGCTACATCATGACCTTTCACCCAACTTTCCTATTTTAAAGTACAACTTTGCCATCAAAGACATAGAATTCAAATTCGAATTCAAATTCAAATTCGTTTATTGCGTTTCAAGGCCTCCGGCCCATATGCAAGGGGGGTTACAGAGATTTTAAATACATGGGATAACAAAATATCTTAGAATCACAAACAAAAACATAGACAATGCATAAATATCTGCAGTACAATAGTAATGTTTCAGTCATGGATTACTATTTGTGAGAGAGCTATCGTTCTCTGCTTAAAGGCTTGTTTACAAAAATACATAGATTCAGAAGGTCATCAGTTTTAGAAGTGCTCATAAGTTGAACAAATTTATGAAAGTTTGGTTGCTCAAAATAAGCACGTGATAAGTATTGTTTTCTAACTTCTGTGTAAACTGGGCATTCCAGAAGAAAATGGTATTCATCTTCTACATCTCTCTGTGAGCAAAATTTACAAAATCTTAAAGTCACATCGATATCGTACCTTCTCCCTTCCTCTATTGCCAGAGGAAGGGTAGAACAGCGAAAACAAGCAAATAATTGTATAAAACTACGAGTACATGGTAACTTAAGGTATTTTTCAGGTTCTAGCAAACAATAGAATTGAACAAAACCATGGCAGCAGGGGTTTCGTTAAAAGCCGGCCACCGGCCATATGGCCGGCTGTAAGGCGATCACGGCCGCCTGTAATTACCTGAAAATCATGTAATTGTTGTGCCGTTTACAGGAATGAATAGCTGGTAACAAATACAGCATATCGGTAAAAGTTTACAATGATCTGTATCCTTCATGCTGAATTACTTGTTTTCAACGCTTTTGCAGGGTTTTCAGTGAAAATTTTGTGTTCGTTGGTTTGCATTTGTGTATCTTGCGATACTGTACAGCACTGAACCCGTCTGTACAACGTACACAGGGTGGTTGGAGGTTAGGGGTCATTGAGCGTGTGCAGTTAAACGCAACATAATGTCGACCGAACTGAGTGCAGTTAAACGCAACATAATGTCGGCCATACGTGGTTGAAGTCACTCAGTTCGGTCGAAATGGAAACAGATAGACGGGTTGGTTGATTAAGAAGGGTACAATCGATGGCAATGTCTCAGATCATATTGATACTTATGCGGCGTTTTATGAATGTGTCTCGGGAAAGGTTTCTTTGAATGCATCAGCAATCGCCCACAGCTATCCGTGGCCGCGGATTGTATTAAACAATGGCTTGCTTGTCAATGTAGTCAACGTTTGCGTTCGTTCTTGGATTTCAATGACTGGGAGCCAAACGTTTGACTTGCTTCAACTCTGTGGGCATATAAATATCAAAACAGAATAAATTGAAGGTGTAAACTTTAGCAGACAGTGACGTTTAGTGGTAGGCTGTAGCCACGGTCCGGAGAGACCGTGCTGTTGCACAGTCGCCTGTGGTTTCATACACGCTTGAGTGGAGATACCCCTATTTGCATATTTATATTAGAATTTCGTTCAAATGGAAGTGATGAGGGCGCTGTTCTACTTGACCGTTAGTGTGATTTTTCCTGTTTTTTGGGGGGCAATTTCAGCCCATTTTTTCCCAACAAACGATGTCAGAGACGTTTCTATGGTCATATAAAGCAGTTAAGTTTGTGCCTATGAATTTTTATCAACTTCTATGGCTTACTTTTGGTGCTATGTGTGTATTGTCGATCTATGGCTCGCTAAACATAGGCCTACTTTTGGGCTGCCGCAACTACATGCACAGCTGATTCTTGTGAATATTT
>LD343663.1:30571-43374 GCA_001465055.1 Ptychodera flava | reverse complement strand
TATAGTTTGAAGGACTTGACCGAAGGCAATTACACTTGCTATATAAAGTGGTGCTACAATGACACCAGTCAAAGAAATTAATTATTTTCATTTCAGCTAATTACATATTTGAATACTTAATGACCCACAGAGTTAATCTGTGGTGAATTTTGTTCATGATGTTGATCATAATACTTTCAATGAAGTTGCAAACATGGGGCAGAGGTTCAAATTTACACATAACTGCAATATATAATGAAACACATGAGCATTTAAAGTTCGTATCTGGTTTTTTAATTGTTCTATAGCAACCAATAACTCATTGTGTTTGATTCGCATATTAAGATACGTATTCAATCTCTTTATTTTTTCAAGGTCATTTAGGTCTGTTGAAATAATGTTTTCATTGACAGTTGTTGATGAGTTGTGTAGTGACTTAAAATATTTACCCAATAATGTACTATTTACAATTATATGCAGGCTTGCGGCACTAGGCCTGCAGAATAGCTTGAGGATGTGGATTTGGACTGCAAAACTGGTTTGCCATCAATCCCACAACCCCCTGGCAAAACCTCAACTTACTGTGTTGCAGCAACATAAACATTCCGGCCTGGTGTACATGCAGTCACTTGTAGTCTTATAGTTATACCTATGGCAGACAGCTCCAACCTCCATAAATGTAATAATGTCCATAAAATGTAATATTAAACACAATTGTGATAAATTCAATGACAAAGGTAAGAAAACACTCAACTATTAATGTAACAACCTGGAACCACAAATGTAATACACAAATTTACCATGAAATTTTTTATCGTAATAAAAGTCAATGATAAATATAAAATTTTAATAAGACTAGTGTAATGGTATTGCATACTTTCCTGAAAGAAGGTTTCCTTTGGAAAACACTGAACACAATATACTTTCAAGTTAAAACCAAAATAATGGTCAAACATCCCAAAATTGCAGAATGTGAACTTAGACCAAAGCCTCATGCTGTGCATACATTCTGTTACTGCCACCTGTTTCTTACCGAGCTACTACAAACTAATGCCTATAATTCATATTTCTTTTTCATTCATCATTAGTTTGGTCGACCTGGACAGTGCGATGAAAATTTGTCTCATCAAATATTAGACAGATTTGTAGAGTGTGGTGGTAATTACATCGATACTTCAGATAACTACCAGGATGGTATGTCTGAGACTTATGTTGGATCATGGCTACAAGCGTAAGTCTTATAAATTCCCATACCCTAGACTTGTTATTATTGTTAACACAACAAAGAGATATATGTTGGAACACTCACAATCTGAGCAAGATTTCCGTATATGTTATGCTTTTAGACTGCGAGTCTGAAAGATCTGTCGCAGAGGGCGCTCTTTACACTGTCTTCTTACAGCCTGAGGATGCCCAAAGCAAGTGGTCTTCTGGTCAATCAATTAAAAGGCCCTCTTTACCAATTTTCAGGACTAATAGGTTTAGTATAGTATGTAGTTAGTAGACAGTTGCAGTGTATGTGTAACTAAAGGTCGTAGTGATCTTATTCCATGTGCGTTCCATCCAAGTAGTAAGCGCATTGCAAAATGTGTCAAAGTGGTATGTGCCTCATAGTTGAAAATCTTTAACTTTTGCTCAGACTTTCCATGAGGAAAATTTAAACCATTCTGAAATTAACAATAAAAATCAGGGCTCATTGTGCAAAATTTGGTACTAGAGAAACAAATTAGCCAATATTTAATTTACCGATATTTTAATTTAGAAATATGTACTGTCCATCTGTACACTTATTAGGGAAAAATTTTTTTTTTATTTATAAGCCATTGAAAACTTTATTTACATCATGGGCTTCAAATTGAGCCCCAACAAGTGGTAGACAAAAATTAGTGCATTCATAACCTTGACACTAAATTTTATCACCAAGCAGGGGTTTCACTTAGTTTTGAAGTAGGGGCCTAAAATAAAAATGTAGGCGGCTTACAGCTCCGTGCTCCGACTGCCAAGTGGTCATTGGGGAGGGTGTGGGAGGGGGTATCCCCCTCCCGGCCGAAGGGCGGAAGCCCTGGAAAATCAGCTAAAAATTCACTTTTCAGCTCACAGTCACTTGAAATTATAGTATTGTTAGCAGTGTTTCAGGACAATTTCTGAATTTGTATTCATGTCATAAAAGCCATTTTCCTTGGAGATTGAATATAATAATTTATAATAAAAAATGATAAAAATTGGGTAATGTTGAATATATTTTGAAGAAAGAAAATTTCACAATATTGCTCAGTAAAGTACTTTGATGTATGGTATGAAAAATGGTACGTTAAGAACCTCTATTTGCTTTTAGGAGGTAAACTATAATAATTCATTATTATTAAAGATGTGAATATGATATTGTAGACTATATTATACAGTGTTTTGTCTAGACTGGGGGATGGGGGATTGCCCTCTCTTGACATGTTGGCACCCCAATTAATTTTTCAAAGGGGTGGGGGCAGCCTCCATGAAATGGTGCCAGTCACACCTTAGTGATTCAAGTAGAACACATGAGCTGGTGAAATCCCCCTAAATTTTTTGCTAAAGGGGCAAAATCCCCATTGATGCCATCCTGCAATATTTTAAACACAGAAAACGATAAATTCTCAATATTGTTCAATGTTGTGCTTTAAATTAAGAACTCTGATTTTGGGTATGAAAATAGGTAAATGAATAACATTAATACCATTTGGGAGGTAAAACTGATAATTTATTCATCAATAATGATTAAAAATGATTAGACCATCACAAATAGAAACAAAGTAAGAACCTTGATATGTACTTTCAGAAGCTCACATAATGGATTTAATCAGAGGATCTTTTTTGAAGAGAGTTCGAAGGTCTGCTCATATTTTAAACCACTCATGGTGGGTTCTTTTTGACGTGGGTAGACCGAAAAGCAGTACATACCATACCTCCAGCTGTACATACATATTGATGCATATGGCAGTGCAACGCAGGTCGGCCTACTTAAATTCAAACTGTAATAAATTTAGAAGTTTTTTCGCGAGAAAAAATCAGGCCATTACCTTTGAAAACAGTTTAAACCCACGTAATTACTCTTCTCTTGATCCTTGGTGCGCTTTAAAACGCAAGATCGTACAGCAAAGCTCGACTTCGCGATCACTTCTCCCAGTGTTTCAGTAATTTTGAATTGAGCTAATGAGGGCCGACAGGTGTAGCACCCACGTTTTCATTAGCGGATATAAAGATCACCATATAGGGATCAGCAATTGCAGTAGCCAATAGGATTATCCATTGCAATTCCTATTTTTACTCAGGTAATACACACTAGACGTGTTACACGGCAATCGCAGTGCTCGTCTACTAAACTTTGTTTCACATAAAATCCGTTGAATAGTTTATTAACACAGCTTGTGATACTTGTCCGAACCATTTCAGAAGTAAAGAGTATTGTAGTGATGAAAGAGTCCCAATTTTCCAAAAAATAGCCAGCGAAAACGTGAGAGTAACTGGTCAATTTCGCCAGCTGTCGGCACTTAATGAAATCCCTGCCAAGTGTTGTAAGCTGTCATATACAGTAGTCATGTCAACTGTTAGGAAAGGTCTGTATGGTTTCAGTGTAATTAAGAAAGAATGCGCCTCAAAAGTGAAAGACTTAAACTTTTGCTCAAACTTACTTCGAGGAATCTTTCAACCATTCTCTCTCAAAATCAAGAATAAAAATAGGGGGTCACCATGCAAATTTTGGAACTAGAGAAACAAATAACCTAAGATTTACCGTTATCCCTGTGTTAACTCTATGCTGTAAAAAGTAAATTTTTGATTTTTTAAAAACTAAGGCAGTCAAAGTTTTTCTTTCTTCAAGAGCTTTAAAATGAGTGGTTGATCAGAAAAATCGTAGAAATTTGAGAGACTGAATATCTGTCCCCGAGGCATGTTCTACCTTAGTCCAATGATGTCATATAGGTGCAAGTCACAAGTTGAAAGAGTGAGCTTGTTGAAAGTTAATATCATCCAGGAGATATCATGCCCTCAAAACTAACACTGACTACCAACTACATAGACTGAAAGATTCAGCTGTGTGCACACGCTCCGCAACCTCTGACCTAACATGAGGGAATACCGCCACACAGCTGAATCTTTAGTCTACCAACCACCCAACCTTTCTCCAAATGGTCATGACGTTTGTCTGTCTTTGCTTTGCAGGAGGCAAAACAGAGATAATATGGTGGTTGCCACAAAATGTCGATTCAACACCAAACCAGGTGATCCAAATGGTGTGGGTTTAGGAAGGAAACACATCTTGTGGAGTGTTGAACAAAGCTTGAAAAGATTACAAACAGACTACATTGATCTATATCAGGTAAACTATTGATCAGCGGAACATTGTAAGACCTATGAAATGACAGGATAAATATAAACTCATGTTGGTACAGTTGAACAAAGTAGAATGATTGAAGAAAAACAAATTACTTTGCTGAAGAAGACTTCAAATAATTGAAGAAATTCGCAAGTTGGTAATAATTATTTAATCTCACTTTCAGCTGTCAGAAAGGCTATATATATAAAGGCTGATGGAATTATATATCTGCTTATATCTGCTTTGATCAAAATTTTTCCATTAAACATTTGTCTAGCCTGTTCTGTGCATGATCAAGCATAGCTTTTATAGGGGAATTAATTTGATTAAAAAACTGCATGATTACAGCTTTAAAATTTTGCATTCTATTTAGCATACAATCAGTCTTTTTTCACACAGACTCCTTGATATACTCTAACAGATTCACATTTGGGACAAAGCAACACCAATTCAAGAAACACTACGGACAATGGATGACTTGGTTCGCAGTGGTAAAGTACGATACATCGGTGCCAGTAACTTAACAGGCTGGCAGATGCAAAAGATTGTTTATGAATGTAAAATTATGGGACTTCATCCACTTGTTAGCATTCAGGTAAAATACTCCTTTCATGTTTAAGTTCTTCTACAGTGTATTCCCTCTTTCAACACAGACAGAAAAATCAAATGTAAACTATTCCTTATAACAGTGTTAGATTTTATGTTATTTGAACGGTGAAAGACACATTCTTCTCTTCTAAGTTTTCCATATATATATTGATTATTCAATATATGTATTATGTGTATGATAAAGAAATATAGATTTGAGGTAGATAAAAGTATACAGATAAACTATATTTTAGATTTTTCAATTTATATATATATATATATTAAAGTATGTGGTATATATATGAAATGGATAAAAGTATTTTTCAGAATATGTTTCACAAAATATTGTGCTGGTGTGTGTGTGTGTGTGTGTGTATGTGTGTGTATATATATATATATATATATATATATATATATATATATATATATATATATATATACAGAGAGAGAGAGAGAGAGAGAGAGAGAGAGAGAGAGAGAGAGCGAGTCGATTACTTTCATCTAGATTATAAAAAGAGAGAAATAAGAGCTAATTAAGAGTTGATAATTTGAAATTTAGAAATTGTTAAACCTTTTCAGCTGATAACCTAAAATTACGTTCATACTCTTTCAATCTGGACTAAGATGAGGCAATGAGAGAAAATTGGATTTTAAATATTGAAATTGACAGAAAATTTTCCATTACAGGCCCAGTATAGTTTATTATGCAGGGGAGTGGAGCTTGAAGTGGTTGATGTCTGTAGGAATGAAGGTATAGCTCTGTTACCATGGAGTCCACTGAAAGGGTAAAGTTTGCTAGCTTTGATCTTCCACCCCTATGTCCATCCAGACATACCCACACTCCCTATTAAAAACAATGGGTTTGGACCAAACCATGACATGAAAGAGGTAAAGCTATTGCCTAGCATTTTCTTGTATGAACATGTAGAATGACTTAATGCAATCCAAGACACAGTGGCCAACATAACTAGAGTTCATAACATGGAATTAACGACAAAAAACTTTGACCCATTCTGTGAATCAACCACATTTTCAAATAGCCATGAAATTAGATAGTGTACTGGTAGACTGGAAAGAGCAAGTTATCCTGCATTGCCTTACTGTATCTCCATTCTTTGTTTTATAATGATGAAGAAAGTGAGTTTGGTGGCTTAACAGAGGATCCTGATATTTATCCTTCTTCCCCAGTGAAAAGTGTGGCTTTTAATAAACTTTAGTGAGTGGTTTTACTACAATTGTCACTCTGAGAATGGAAAGTATTCACTTGACAAATCTCAGTGCACGTCATGCACCTACCCGTATCTTTTCTCACATTTTTTTCCAATCTATCCATTAGTGGTTGGTTGACAGGAAAAGCCAAGAAAGGAATGCCACCTCCGAGTGGAAGTCGCATGGCTTTTGTGGAATCTGATAGAAGACGGGAGTATGAGAGCCACCCAAGCTTCTCAACATTTGGAAACAATGAACAAGTACTAAACCTGATAGAACACATGGAGAATATTGCAAAGAATTGTGGTAAGTGAATCTATGCTGGATGACTTAATAGTTGACAGCAGAAAAGTCTGATTCAATATGCATCCAAACATGAGGTTTGTGACATAGCTGTTATCCAAATTTTGCCAAGTCTTGCTATAGCCATGTTCTTTCTGAGAATATAGCTGTTTTCAATGCCATGTCATAGATTTTACATCTGTAAAGCCATTGACAAAATTACAAAACATTAAAAATGAAATTCTTTAACTTTTAAATAAAGATAAATATTATTTTACGCCAGGAAAGTTTTCACATGAATTGTTCATCACATACTTCAAAGTGTTTTATCAAAGGACCCGTATGTTGATTTGCTTTTGATAAGTTATAATGCACTTTGAATGGAGGCATTGAAAGTCTCTTTATATGCAACTCTGTTGGACTTGTGTGTACTTATCAAACTATCCATAAGAGGTTGGCCAGAATGTTGATTGCCACTGGTGGCACCAATCAATTGCCATCTCTCATTTCCAGACTGTCTTATTATGACAACTATAGACTTGTGATAATACTCATTGTACAGTCCCGCTTTTGTGATAGAAGAACTGTGGTTGTACCAAGCAATACTGACAGGTGAAAATATAGATCACAATATCCTTTATAACCATGTCAACTGGGTAGCTATGCAACCTCAGTGTACAACCTTGTGTCACAAATGCATTATTTGAAAGACTCACCATTTCTCTTACTCATGATTGAAAGGAACCATGCTCAAAGCTGTGTTTATATCTTATATTTCATTGTTGACACGATGAATGTTAACTTGATGTGTATATTGATTTACCTTGGACAATTGAAATAACTCCCCCCGTACTAATTTGGTGTATTTGACATATTTCAAAGGTAAATCTGTCGCCCAAGTTGCCCTTCGCTGGTTGTTGCAAAAAGACTCAGTTGCCTCAGTTGTAATTGGTGCAAAGACTATACAACAGCTGGATGACAACATGGGTGCTTCAAGTGGTTGGGAACTAACGGATCAACAGGTATGGAAGGCATGATGTTCCATGTGGGGAAGGTGGTGAACTGAGTCAATAAATGGCATTTAGATGCACAGAGAGTATAAAAAAGTGTGTCTGTCAATATCTGATTATTGGCATCATTTAGGAATTGGTGTTAGAAATCAGCTACATATAGTAGGATATGTTTGGCTGTAGAAGATACATTTACTGGAGGAATTAAAGAACATGACGACATACATATACATACACATATAATAGTGAACATGCAGTTATTTTCCCAGTGGAGAAAGTGTTGGAATAAGAAGTGAAGAGCAGATAAAATAGATTCAAGGGAACTAGGTGAACATCTGTAAATTTAAGTTTTAAACCAAAATAATCAGTATTGAACCAGCTGATATATTTCTTCTTCTGATAGCATATCCAAACATTTTCTCCATGAACACATACCATCTAAACATGCTTTCTAATGCATTTAGTCCATTGCAAAGCTGAATTTCACATCTCAAATGAAGAGAGGGTACTTGTAATACATAAATTTCTTTTGGTAATTTCAGTAGGTAATTTCAGTAGTACAACCTACTAGTTGTGAATATTTGACACATGCAGTGGTGGACGCTATAAACTTCTGGCAAAATTTGAGAAAAATGAAATTATGGGACCACCAGTGCCTTCTACTTGTGGACATGCCACACTGGGGAATTCCCAGATTTGTTTTAAAAGAGGGAAATGAATAATAGCATGACACTTTTACTATTGAATAGCCAACAATGTCATTTGTAAATGTATGATTTTTGTTTCAGATGACAGAACTTGATGAATTAAGTGAAACGGAAGAACCATACCCATATTACATGATAAACAGATGTAACAGAGACAGAATCAGATCATCATGGTGTTCATGATGTCTACAACTGTCAAGTATTTCCAGAAAGACTTGAAGTTGCCACAGCTTTCCATTAAAGTGATTGTAACTCTAACTTTTGATGATTTTTCACTACTTTTGTTTTTAATGTCAATCACAGTTTCTTGTTCCACTCCCCAAAGCATTTTGAGATACACATTATTAAGCTTGTCAGCTAAGCATGCACACATGTAGAATGCATTGTTGTTGACCAGTGAATTCTGGTCGAGACTAGAATTCACTTGTCAACAATAGTAGTGTTTTTTTTCACAGTCAGAGATGGTGTGTTGACAAACTAAACAGTGGATGTGCTTTCTGAAGTATGACAAGAACTTGCATTTCACTTAAAAAAACAAAAATCACCCAAAATTATCAAAAGTTACAGATTCTAGCTCTTCAAATATGTTCTGAAAGAGAAAATGACTTTCTGAAATAAGCGGTTTTATTGATGGTGAGGGTGATGATTTCTGTGAAAGAGTTTTACAAAAACAAGTACCTGGGTACAGGGTAGATTTGGGTATTGTACCCTGGGAGACACCTGACAATTGATCAATGGTGATCAGCAGTGAATGACGTCAAGATGTATCACAAAAATGTAATTCTTGAAGTTTATGTGTGTCTTTTGTTCTTGGTTGCAAGACCAAATGATAATTTTCATCAGATCTCTTTACATTTTTGATTTTAAAATCAAAATAACTGTAATATATAGACAACTGCCTTCAATATGAATCCTTTTTTATGTAATTTTACCAGTGTTGATATTTTATGAATAAAACCTATGTTACAGCTAGTCAGTGTGTCCAAACCTTTTGCATTCACTACCTCAGCCTCACCATGGAGGTCCATGGTCTTACCCATGTAATGATATTGATCATCTGCAACCGTTGACCGTCAAGGGATCTCCTCCAATCAACTGTTATTTTGCATAATTATGGAAAATTATGATAAGAATATAAATCTCTCCAAATTATATTATTATTCCCCTGAAAATCCAACCAAAAATTTGAAATTGGCAGATTAGTAAATTCTAGAATAACAGTTCTTGAAAAGTCAAATGGTGATTGGGTTTTTAGTTTGTCACCTGACTTTGACCTTAAAGTTCATTAAGGGTCACAGGAAATCCTGTAACTTTTAAACGCCTGTGCTTTAGAGCTACTATTCAGTGAAGACAGTTTATTATATTCAAAGTATGCTGAAAGCTAAAAAATAGACCAAAGCGAATAGCAATTTGGACGTCAATCTTTCAGTAACAGAATTAAGAAAGCACTACAATGCCCTTTATACATTATACATCTCTGTACAGACGCATACAGCATATTCACCCAGTGCCAAGATTTATGTATTCCAAAACTTTTTGAATAAATTTCCAGCGAACAGTGTCAAAGTTTTTTCGTTGTCAACAAAAAGAGCACAAACTTTTATTTTCAAGTGTTTTGTAAAATGAAAAATATCAGCTTATTCTTCTCAAAGTGTGCTGAAAGCTATAAAATTGAGCAAAGCAAGTAGCAATTTGGACATCAATTTTTTAGTAACAGTTTGAACTGAATTTTAATCCTAAATTGGTATCACTTTGAACATGGGAAAAATGAGTGCTATGACCAGTAACACAATGTAGGTGCATGATATTTTACTGATCTGGTGGACCCATGGAAAAGTACTGTGAATGCTTATATTACATTCTGTGCAACCGTCACTTCTCTCTTTTCCACAACAAGTTCTTGCTTTAGTGTCCAGTACAGTGCAGTAACACTAGTTGTATTCATACCAGTATATTGATGGTGCCAATGCAGAGATCTGATTGGTCAAGACGTGAAAAGAACCATGGTATATTGGTAATATACCACTGTTGGCACACGCGCAAGCTTTCGGCAAGAGCAAACATCCTTTTATGACGTTCCATGCCAGAATTTCAATATACTGTTGTGATATAATAGCAATAAATCACACCCAGCGATGGTCTACCACTCGATTTTGACCAGTTCTTTTATATATGCACTCGCTATTGCTCGTGCATGTATATCATGGACTGGTCAAAATCTCGTGGTATACCATCGCTGGGTGTGCTTTATTGCTTAAATATTGATAAGTAACTACCATCATGATACCTAGTGGCCTTTTTCCAAGGAGTGCTTTTCCTGTGGTGAAGATTCCACTTGACAGAAAAAAGACAGAGGATTTGGTATTAGATGCTTCTCAAGATTTTTAAAAATCTGTGTGACATAATTCAAAAGATAACATCACGTGAACGTTTGAGGGCGTGCACCAGGATTAGAGTATAAGGACGTAGCAAAGTAGTGACTTCTGTTTTTCTACTCAGACATCCATATGTCTCTCTCTGGAGGAATAATTTAAGACTCGAATACTGAGACGAGACATCTAGTGACATATCAATAAGTGTAACTAGGTGGCCCGATGAAATGTACATTATAGTTCAAATTAAGTGAGTTTTCAGAAACTTTATTATACAGTGAAAATTGAGCATGAACTTCAAGTATGGTTTGGCTGAACTGCAGAGTTGTCTTGAGAACATGGATGTTCATTCCTTAATACGACTGCCAACAATCCTGCATCTACCTTCAAAAACAGCAAATATTGTAACACTAAATGACATCATCTCATCAAACTGTTAAGGTAAAAGAAGTTTTTTATATTGTTCAAACTTGTGTAACATTTGAAAGTTACATTTTTACGTATCTTTCTCTCTGTCAAGCATATAAGGGAATGTTTTCCATGACTGTTATGCAGTTTTACAATTTTGAGAATGCACAGTACTCAATAAATAGATTAGTTTGGTTGTCCAATGAAAAAGTAATGAAAAATGACCTCTATGAACAGCAAAATATCCATCCACTCAGTTTAAGCAAGTTTTTAGGAGATACTCATGATTAGAGAGACTCGCATTCATAACACTTAATCCTACAAGTTTTTATAAGACCCTCATTTGCTTTTCTATAAAAATGTTCACCTACATACTATATGCATCATTAGCCATCGATCAGAGATCCAAAAAGCATAAAAATGATATTTTTCTGCATGACAGTCACAAAATGCCAATGTTTCCTATTTATCAGAATGTCATGAAACATGCATTTACAGTTCTTGTAATAGTGATGTCACTGTAGTCACTAAAAGTGAGAGCCGAGGGAACTATACAACCTTGAGGTGCTCACTCACCGACAGTTGTACAAAGCCTGTAGATAAATGAATTACCTTCCAGTACAATTTCAAATATGCCATCTTTGAAAAAATTCAAAGATATGTTTTCATAAACGATTCACTGCAGGGAAAAGTGTATCCATTCACGGTTTAAATTTCACCAAGGCAATGAAGTGCAGTGGTTATATGAAACTATTTGAACTGAATGTAGTCATCCTGTTCTGGTGACCATGAAGTTCACAACTACCATCTTGTATGTTACCACACAGAGTTTCTCAGGGCTGTCAAGTAGAGCATTTATCATTTTTTTGTCATTTAACGCTTTCACCATCGTGGTTTCACTCATCGTTATCAATTGTATAGATTTGGGGGTGAACAGGTATAATAAGTTTTATTATTCCTTACAACTTTTATGGTCTTTCACAGTATTCTGTTTTGTTTTCATAGCCATTAAAGCCCCAATGTCTGTGAATTTTATGCATTATTTTCATGATTTTATTTTCAAACCAAGGTTGGTTCATGTAAATGTGCTAATTGAAAGAAATGGATAGTAGTATCACTGCTTACTGATTTGGACCATGCGTATATGTTTTAACAGGTTAAATAGTAAACAGGTGCCTCATTCATAAAATGGCACCCCATTGAAAAGTACAAAAAATGCAGTATTTCCTGCACATACACATCGTGATCATCAAAGGAACAAGCATGATGCCATTTACTTGAATGAACAGCACACGATGGCCAACCTTTTGTTGTAGTAATCTTTATTTTCTTTGTCACATGATTAGTCTTTGAAAATGGCGAGAAATCAAAAATAATTTTAAAATGTTTGAATTTACATGTCACTTTCGACACTTATGACTAGTGTTAAACACTTATTAAGTCTTTAATGGTTCTTATTCAAAGAGAACTCTTGGAAAACAGGTGATTTGAGATCAGTTTATTGCACATTTGTTCCAAATTTGAGAAATTCCATGTGACTAGTGATCGCACAAGAAGGGTGGCTGTTCTATAAAGGGCCTTTTACAGGTAAAATGCCATGGAATCACTGCAAGGTAACCACTGTAAAGAGGTGACTGCTATGTATGGGTGACCAATAAGACAGTTTGATTAACCATAACATCAATTTGATTGTGTGACCATAACATCAATTTAGCCACCTATTCAGATCATTATTTGTACACCAACATTTCCAAGCAATAGGGCAAGTGTTTTCAAAGACAAAAGAACAAAGTCCCATCTTCAACTCACAACACATTTTCACTCTAAATATCAAAGTATACTTTCATATATAAATGCATAAATACAGTCTCTCAGTGCTAGACTACATATGACTCCTTGT
>LD343663.1:8350-24894 GCA_001465055.1 Ptychodera flava | reverse complement strand
CCCCTTAATATATTTTTGAACGACCAGTACATCGCTTTGACGAAGGTGTCATGACCATGCTGATGATAATACGCTGTCAGCTATTGCTAGTACAAAGTAAGAGCCACTTCATTGATAACCTAACACTTCATTCCACCAATGCCATCGGGTTGTTCCGTGTAAATGAAATTGAAGCTAGGCTAATCCAATCTAATTTCAAGCTATTGTGTTCAACAATTGTAATGACGTCACTGCGCTAAACATTGACGTCAACCACAACAAATAAACATGTAAAAATTTCTGGTTGAACATATTGACAGTAAAATCATTTTCATTACCACTATTTATGCAAAAAAGTTGGTACTCAGTAAAGTTATTGCAGAGAATTGGCAAGCTTCTTAATCAATCTTCTACGTTAAAGATATTCCAAGCTTCATTTTATCTTGTATGGATTTTTAGTAGAAGTGTCGACATAGCAAAGATTGAGCGTATACAATAAGGTTTTGAAATTCGTCTCTAACGATTTTACTTCAAGTTATAGTACCTTATTACAAAAGACCGGTTTAGCGAAACTAGCATTATCAAGGAAGCCCTCGATAATCATCAAACGAGCTATGGAATGAGAAAAGGGCGGCCCTCTTGGCTACAAAAAAATCACTTTTTGAGTATTTATCATAATATTATACTATGACGCTTAAATTTTCACTTGATCAAGTTTTTAGGGTCAGGAAGCCCTCGATCATCATCATCAGACTTTTTAAAACTGTTATAGGGGGCCTATATAAATTGTCTCCTTGTTTTATGTTGGAATAGTTTAAACCAAAACGTGTTTAAGAAACTAATCACTACTATGCGTAACAAACTCAAGAAGAACAAGACATGGACTACACAGTCTTTTTCGAATTATGGTGCAAGGCTTTGGAACTCATTACCGAACTTATGAAAACTTGTACTGGTTTACTTGATTTCAAAACTCTCACCATATCATCTATCAATCATGCACAGGTTCTCTGTGTATATGTACTTTCTATAAATGATTTTGATGTATTTATTTTCCTTTTTTACAGTCAGTGCTAGTGTCTAGTTAAAATTTAAAACTGATTTTAAATAAAGAATCGAATGTACGTTTGAATCAGCAGTATGAAAGTTTCACCCCTGCGATATCGAATGGTTTATCCTGTCATGTACCATCATGCATTGTGGCATTTAAAGAAGATGGCGCCAAACGACTGATCTGAGATTGTTGCGTTTGTCTAAAAAAAATCGGGGACGAGTGGTCATCGGAACTTTTCAAGGAGGCAACCATGCAGCTGAGCTGATACAGGATGAAGACGGATGCAAGCTAACGTGACATTTAAATTATCTTACGCACTTCTCCATATCACTTTCAAAAATTGAGATATTTGGCCCCACGATTGACTTGTTGGTGTAGGCCTACGGCCTACATGCAAGACTCCATTTTGTTAGTTTGGCTCTAAAAACAACAGTTGATGCAAATGTTTCGTTTGGCTATATCGAAATTGAACAGAGGAAAACCAAAGGCCAAGGTCACATCAAGGACTCAACGTTACCCCCTCCCCCGACAGACTATCTAAGGACAGAGACGCAGCATGCTACCTTTTCTCTCGTTATGAAATCATATGGGACGATTTGGAATTCTTCTCGGATATTTTCGGCCTGTTCATGATTGTGACATTCCAGAAAAAAACTTTGATAAATTTTAAAAAATCCAAACAAAAAAGTGCACGCTCTCTTTTCTTCGAAATTCTGTTGTATACGTCAAATATCTCAATTGCAAAGCCGGACTCGAATATGAACCAATTTAGACTTCATTTGTTCACATTTCAGCTAAAGTAAACTGACATAAACGTTTCGTTATAATTCTAATTCATGTTTCGATGCAAAATCTTTTTCTGAATATTAACCCAAAATATGCTAAAAATGTTGAAAAAAAAGAAAATTTGAGTCCCGCTTTGTGGCACATTTCATGTAAATGTATAACTAATAGCATTATCATTGGCAATTGGAAAACCCACCTCTGGGTTGTTGCATGGAATCTAAATTAAGGGAGGGTCAAGGGGAATCAAGATTAATGTTTGGCAGTAATTGTACCATACACAAAATCAATACCACCCACAAATTAGATTTGCATCATTACATGTATATGCAGCAACTCACAGGCTTTGGGTCTTTCATTTGGTGGGCTGAGAACTTGTTATCCTTTGGGCTCTAACTCATCAGCGGTCCCACTTTTCAAGTCATGATAAAAAATATACCAAATTTACTAGTGTTTTTTCATTTATAATGTGAATCTAAAATATATATCCTAAATTTATATTTTGATTATTTATCACAATTTAACATTTTGGCATGTACTTTTGGCACATTATTTAAAAAATTATATACTAGTTGGGAGTTAGATGCTTAGTGTCAGAGGGTAGGGGAATGTGCACATGTGTGTTTCTTGTAATTATAACCTGGCCTACTTTTTGTGTCAACTATAAAATGTTTTGGCATGATCAAAAACCTATGAAAAAATTCTGTTCCAAAAATAAAATTTCAGAGTTATGTTACAGGAAACACATACATTTGTAATAAGACAAGTAAAGGATGGCAAGTTCTGTCTTTAGAGAGGGTGGAGAATTGTGGATTCAATGTTTAGGATACAAATTAGAGGGTATCGAAATTGGGGGCTCCGGCTGAATATTCTTTTCTGACATTTAGCTAGAAAGTTTAATGCAAAATGCTGTTAGTATCCACAAGTCTTTATTCTCTCAAACTAATGATATGCTATAGTTCGAGATGGTCCCGTGATCATGGGAATGCCTTGTTTGATGCAAGATACACTTGATATGTTTTAAACATGGTCAATGACAGCACGTAGTCCATGGCTGAGCGTATGAGATTACATGGGGGAAATTTTAAATCTGTTAGCCAGGTCGTAAATGCAGTTAGCTTATTTGAGTAAAAAAGTATTTTTTTACAGTCACCTCATTTTTCCTTGAAAGTGTGTATTCCTAACATGTAATCAGTCAGAAACTTATCACAGATATCAATATTACTTGCCCAGATGTGAACTGAAATATGCTCCCATGTAGAGCAAAAATTATAAATCAATTATGGTTTAATAAATAAAATGATGAATTTGTCCTTAAAACTTCAATAAATGGAATTTGATGTATCATTTGTAAAATTGGAAATACTACCATCGAATCAAGACATTTATCAAGACTAGATGTCAGCCTTAAAGTTTATATTTTATTTTCAGTTACTTTTGGCGGCAAGTTCCTTCAATATATTTGTATTGAAATTCAAGGTTTCACCTGAGACATTGCAAATAACCTCAGTTAATTAAACTAATGAATGATGGATGCATAATTATACATGAGAAGAATAAAGAGAGAACACCAAGTTATGCATTCTAATCAGAGTAAATTTTAACATTACATGTACAATATTCTGCCAAGTTCAAATGCATTTCATGTTTAAGTGGATTTCAATGAGCCAAAACAACCTGGCTGTGTGCAGGTACATTATTTTCCCGTGCACAAGATATACTTATTTGATCAAAAAACCTCATGGCTCATCACTGTTTTCTATACTGACTTTGGAGGAGGAAGATATCAATGGTACATTTCATGCATCTTTATGAGGATCTGAGTTGTGCAGAAAAACCCATGCACAATGGCGAAGGAACACAATGACAGAGAAATAAGTACGGCTTACCCTTGAAAACATGGGAGCATATTGCAGTTCACATCTAGTCCCATTGCCAATATATTAGCAAATACGGTTTCAATGAAATTTGTGGTTCATTGGTGAATCATATCATTATCTGCATTTGCATACAGAAGCAAATATTCACTTCAAGAACTACATACATGTACAGTACGTACAGTCAATTCAGAGTCCAATCTGTAATAAACAGGGTTCACTTAAGATACATCCCCCTTGCTTCTCTTTTGGCAATGTTGAGTTAAATACAGGTTATGGAATATATTGTGAAGTTTTGTATTGTAACAGAATCAGCCATAGTAATCGATTGCTAAGTACAAAATTGCACATTCTCATTGCTCCAGACAAAATATATCAAGACAAATTTAGGGATGATAATTTTTTGTTAGTTGAGGAAGTATTTCTTCAATTGAGAGTTTGCTGCTTTGGATTTTCTTTGTGACTACCATTCACACAACCAAAATGTCTAAAATGCCCTTAGTTTAGATGTGGAAATTGGAACAATATATTTTGTAACATTAAATTATGGTGGACAATATTAAAATGCAGACATTGGAATAAATTAAAATAATGAACTGTAGGAAAGACAAGGAACTTTGTAAACAGTTGTCAGTATAAAACCTGTGGAATGTGAACTGCAGCCCCTGGGAATGGCAATCACAATTTGTGAACTCCAACAACATGAAAACAACAGTGCAAGCAATCATGCCAAATTGATACTATCACAGCGAGTCCACAATAATGGAAATTGAACTGCCAATGATTGCTGTCACAGGTGTCCAATAAAATGTTTCTGTACCTGGCAATGAAAAATGTCTCTCCTTCGTCAGAAAATTTCATCAAACCACATAATAAAAACTCACCGTTCAAAATGCAACAATGTCAAACACCATTCAGGAATCTCGTGAATCTGATGACAACTCAATTTACTCAAGAAACTAAAGTAAGTTAATTCAAATCAATAGCGTCCCTATTTCTATTACTCACCTCTTTGTATGAGCTAACATTTTACATTGTCAAAATGTTAACACATCTTCATGATACTGCCACAAGAAACCTGCCCATCAAATCAGCCAGCTACCTGACCAAATGCATTTGAGGAACAGTTTGCAAATTACCAAGGCTCAATATAATATTACTTTTGATCTTTTCATACCACAAAAGAAATTTTGTCAACTTACTTATGTACATATGAACCAAATATCACTGCCATTAAACAAGTGCTCATCAGTTTTTTTGAAAATTTTGTCTTAAGTAAACAATTTAAAGAGCTACATGTTTCTTCCATATAATTGAATATTTGATCTCTGATTAATGAACTCATTACAGTAATAAATACTGACATTTTTAAGCCCTTTGATTTTCTAGAAAGCTTTCAATTATGATTTAATCAGACCCTTCAAAACTCAAAGCTACAATAAATAACTAGATTGCTCTTTCAGCATGAAAAATATGTTTTTATCTGCTTGAAAATCAGAGCCATAAAGCAAACACGGAACAGTATCAACCTGTATCCTCTTTAGAATATAAGAAACATTGTGTTGAAAAAAACTATTGAGAGAATTTTGAATTATAGCTTCATTTATTCACACAGAACCTAAGAACCCCAACCATTAAACTGCAAAGCAACTATATTCTTCAAAAGTGAAAGACATTCCGTTCCATTGAGATGAAAAGTAATCAGAGACCTCTACTGACCTCGAAGTCTACAATTATTACAGTATTTGAATTTTCATTTTACATCCATCTGCAAAGAGAATAAAGGCAATGTGTTGTTACAGTCAACAGACCTGCATGACCAGACAGATGACATGACTTGCAGTTAGAGATAAGGTTGGTTTGAGCAACACAGCAAAAACAGCCTAAATTTCTATTTGTATCAAGGTATCTGAATGCCAGTTGTATAATATCAAGCAGACAAATTATTTAAAAGTCACTAAAATATCACATAAAGCCTCCAGAACTTCCTTAATATCAATAACAGTACAATTGTAACAATTTTTAATAGGGTTGATCAGATTTTTTATTCAGAGAAAGGATTGTCTTGAAGGGTAACTAGCAGTCACATAATTTTTACAAGGTTATCTCCACAAGGAAGCTACATCAATGTCTTTCAAACATGTTTTATTTTTGTTGATATCTGATTGATAATCATGTACTGGGAAAGATGTGTATTACCAGAAAGTTCTTTCAAAACTGGAATGAAATAGTTTAGTTTCATATACTTGAGCAGTGAGCACTATAAAACAAAATACAGAACAGTATCAATTTTTATGCCCTTTTGTTGAGAAAGGAAAAAAATGTTAAAAGTTTCATTAGAATAAATGACATGCTTTCTTGAAAAACTCTGCAATTGCACTAACCTTCTTATATAGAAACTTTGAAATGATAAATATAAAGGTGCAATGACAACAAAAAATTAGTCTGAAATTCAGGAATATTAAACACTTAATTTGACCTTCAACCCTTTCCTGCTCGACAGTTTCACCTCACTATTTGCCAAGTCAGTAAAAAGCGGTATTGAGCAAAAACCGTACACATTTTCCCCCACATGGCATCATATGTTATGAAGCCCTTGTCCATGACAACTTTGAACAGTATCTGTTTTCAGAAGCCTTCAAATGTCCATTTTAAAAATAATATGCAACATATTGGACATATTATGCTTCACCACATCTAACCATCTTTATCTAACCATCTTACAAATGAACTTGGCAGGATAAGGGTTTTAACCAATTTCCTGCCAGACTGTTTGACTTCCCTGTCTGCTAAACCAGTAAAAAGCGGTATTGAGCTGAAACCTTACATATTTTCACCCACTTAGCTTGGTATAGTACAATAGCTTTAGTCCATGTCAATTATATACAGTATCTATGTTTTTCAAATGTTCAAAATATTCAAGAACATTTGAAGGCCCTTGAAAAACATATATACTGTATATAATTGACATGGACTAAAGCTACTGTAACATACCAAGCCAAGTGGGCGACTATATGTACAGATTTAGCTCAATACCGCTTTTTACTGGCTTGGCAAATAGGGAAGTCATACAGTCTGGTAGGTAATGGGTTAATATTTAAGTGTGAAACGAAATTGACCTGTAGACCCTTCTTACTCGCAGGTTTGCTTTGATTTGAAAACATGTACTAGTGCATCTGTGACAAAAGGAAGTTCCTCTAAAACGAACAATTATTTTTCATCCTCTCATGATTCAAATTGTTGGTAGAAGGACAACACTATATAATTTGTGCACATTTTATTGCAATACTGCCTACCTGCTTAAGATATATGATATTCTCAAAAACATTTCCACTTAGAATTAATTGACAAATACACTACTCCCTTCAGATTATTCCAGTATTGTACATAAGTACTCTACAAACTCCATGCAATTATTTTTCATTATTACAAAGCAACAGTGCCATTGAAGCTAGTAACTATGAAAACATGATTCTAATGAATGATCAATGGTACAAAATCGCTTGCATAAATTATCTAATTATAAAAAGCTTAACCAAGTTGTTTTTCTTTTGTGAGGACTGTCAGGAAGTCATTGCAAATGAGGAAATTCTGCTATCATTGTTGTTAGTAATTTTAGTGACAAAGACAAAAAAAATCATGAAAAATCGCCATTGTAACATCTTGAAGCAGTCATTTCAGTAGGGTATAGGCCTATTTGTCAGCAACCATTTTACATGAATAAAGGAGCAGTGTTGCCCAGAATTTTTGTCAAACATTGGCCGGCTAGAATTTGTTTGAATACATGAATGTGCTAGTGCAGAGACACCTACACAAATATTAGCAATTCAAGTTGTAAATAGTGATATTCCTAGGGATAAATGTGGTTTATGAGGTGTTTAAAAAAATACCTGACCAACATTTTGATTTTCAGTGGCATTATTTGGCTTACTTTGATCTAGACCCAAACCACCTGTGATTGGCTGAACAAAAAATTAAAGCTGCTGTATTTCCTCACCAAAAATTACACAACTCGTGTGTATCATTTTGATAGACCAACAATCAATGGAAAAATCTTTCAAATAATTTGGCAGTAATTTTATATAGTTTGACAAGCTTGAAATGATTTGTTTTCTCTCGCAGTATTTGGTGGATGTTTCTGCATAATCAAGGACAGGTTTATACAATTTTATGAAGCAAAACTTTCAGTTATGGCTGATGCTATTTCAGTTAACCTCTTCATTGAAATCCATGAGATAGGAGATGAAAGGACTTTTGGGCTCTGACTTCAGTGTAAACCAAGTATTTATAAGGTGTACATAACAAGTAATATTCTAAACAGGTACACATTGAATTGTGGCAACACTATACTGTCTATTGGCACTGAATAATTGTGCCTTGTTTAAGTCTCTAAATGTAGCTGTGAATTTGTAAAAAAGTTAACTTAATATGCATATTATTAATTGTGTGCTCTGGGTACTTATCAATGTGGCAATTGACCTGTGAACTATGGTCATTATAATAACTCCCCCAATTAAATTAATATGACCCTCAGACGTAGATAACTGTTAGATAACCATTGATGGCTAGGATTAGGGTAGTTGACTTGCCAACAGGGTTACAGTATCTGCGAGGGCAAGAATATAGAGTCAACCCCATGACGAGGTGAGGATTCCAGTGTTGGAATACACCTACAACAGGGTGACATATGGTTAGTAACACCCAGTGGTATCAACCAAATTTGGTGACATGCAATAACATGGTCAGACATGATTACAGATGACAAGTTTTATCTTTACTTATTCACAGCATATGCCATCAATGTTGAATTTTATCATTGCATTTTGTTTAAATAATGAAAAAATCTTGCCCTTATAAATATTTAATATGTGCTTTAGATAAGACCTAAAATACTGGAATTGAATGTCTTTGGAATTTAATGAAGATGTTTACTGAGAGGAAGCGTTTCATTCAAATTTAAACACCATGTGAATTGAGCGATCTTGTCTTTGATTACAAGAACTAACTCCCAAAACTGCAAGTAGCAAGCAAATTAAGAGCAAGTCAAACTAGAAAGTCACATTTCTAATGATTATAATTGGCAATCCTCACAGCTGCTCATCAGCTCATTAGTTTTGCTTGTTGCAATTGGTCTTTCAATGCTCCTGGTGCACAACAAACTGAATGACTCTCACCTTGCCCACTTTAAAACACCTCAAAAGCCTATGTTCACTTAATTGGGTATTTTACATCACTTGTTTTCTGCATAAAGCACACCTTGTCATGTATTACAAAGTGTAGCATTTCATACTATACAAAGTATCACAAAATTAGAGTTTTAATCTTTGATGTGTGTCTCATAAAAATGCCTTTACTGATAATGACTGCTTGGTGTTACAAACTTTATCACTGTAATGATTTTACCTTGACTCAATTACTATCACTAAATATAAGTTTATTTCTAGTGCTGCATATGATAACTAACTTTTCAAGCAGTAGGAAGATGCACATGTATGTATTGTCTTCAAGTTGATGAAATGAAAAATATGAAATCTCCACTCACTCAATTTAAGTGTACATACATGTATGGGAATTGAACTTGACCAACTATACACGCAAAAGTAGTAGTACTATACTTGTGTGTGAATGTAAAGTGTGTTGTCCTTTACCAATATCCAGCCTTCTTGAGATTAAATTTTGACCATGTATTCCTTGATGATAATTTTAATCAAAAGGTTTACAATCTAGAATATCATACTCTGTTAACTTTCACATGTTCACAACTATTGACATTTGCCCATTGATGAGCTAAATTCAAAATTTACGAAAATGATGCAACACAATGTGCAAATTTTTAGGTCCCATTTTCAGCTCAGCTGTCACAAAGCAAACCTTAAGAAGATGGTCACGGTCGCCAGTCAACCTCTGTCATTGGTCAACTTTTTAGCTTAGCTGTCTCAAACAAAGAAGGGATGATACCAATATTAATTTGTTCAAAGTATAGAGAAATTTGCAATATTGCATTTAAGTTCCCTTTTCTCCATAACTGCTGGTCAATCACATCTGTTCTTCTGTACAATGAACTGAACAATGAAATGTTCACTTCATAAAGTTGCAATCTGTTGTTTTCCAAATATTTATATGATGATTACCATAATCAGGTCTGCAGACACTGAAAAAATATCCTCACAAAATGATCTAATAGTAGACTTCAAGGTGCAGATTCATCAGTATTACTTCATGAAAGTCATAAGATGTTCAATAATAACAGTTCTATTGTCTTGTTACATGTTTTTACTGATATACATAGTAATAGTAATCAAATCATCAGCATTATTTATTGTCAAGGCTATATTTTCAAATGTTCTGATAGAATTCAAATAGCAAGTGTTCCTCATTTGCATAAAGGTCAGTCATTCAGAGTTCATTTGACACGTCAATGTTGAGCTTAAAGAAGTACTGAAGTTTGTGTTGTGCATTTTCTGGGTATCAAACTTTCTCCCCTCCTTAAATATAATACCTCTCTATGCCAATTGTTAACAGGTGTTACCAGCTCAATGGAAGACTTCTATTAGAAAACATTTTGATCAATTATGCTACAACTATTTATGCAAGTGTAGATTGCGAATGAAATAAACAATCTAATGATAAACAATCAAATGACAAACTATTAATTGTTGATTATATCTGTATATTTACACAAAACACATTCCAAATCACATTCTTTCTCCCAAGGGCTACAGTTCACAATGATTAGGCTGATCTCATAAAAAGGAAGTTTCCAAGGAATGGCATTTTACACAGTCAAACAAATATCATTAAATTTATTTTGTCATTAATTCAAACATATCAGCACTCTAAATATGAATGTTTACTTTTGAATTATAAACTTCTTGTGAGTATTGAATTTGTGATCAGAAAATTGAATTAGGCTCAACTTGCCCAAAAGAGAATCAATGAAAGCTGCAACATCATTACAAATAGGCCAGTCCCTATGTGTGTGGGGGGTGGAGGGGGGGGGGGGGTGGTTGCACTCGCAGAGGAAATGTATATACATGCATGTATGAGATATACCATTTTGATTCCCATCTTCTTACTCTCGCTTAGCTTTGTCCCAACATGGGAGTTTTAACCGATAATTTCTCAGTAAATATGGTCTGTAACATCAGTTGCCATTAGCAACAGATATGAACTCATTCGCACAGGCCTTGAAATTTATATTGTTCTCAAAACTGTAGTGAATCAGCTTTGGCTCAGAAGCCAATGCACTATGTATTGGATTCTGTAGCTGCTTGTGCAGTCTTAGCTTGGGCCATTTTGATATTGTTCATGCATTGTTATTATTCTTTACGTATTTGACTGATTACATGTTAGGAAACAAAATTTTTCAGGATCAATGAGGGGACGACAACAAAAATACTTTTTTTACTCCATAATTTAATGCTACGCACTGGTGACAGATCTAGAATTTCCCTTCTGTAATGTCATAGGATTCGCTGTGGAAGGGTACAATGCACTCTGAGAGTGTGTTTTTAACATCTTTGGCACGTCTGCAAAATTTCCACCCTTTTTTAACATTTTTGGCATCTGTACAAAGTTTTACCTCCAAATAGTGTTTCTTACATGTTTGGCATGCATACAAATATTCTATCTTGTAAAAATTATATCTTTTGAATATCAAGGAAGGCTTCTAATGATTGTGGGGTCATTTCTACTTCTTGAATTAATTGTTCAGTGAAAGACTAAACTGTTGTTCCTTTTTTTCTCTTTCCTTTAGGTGCTCCATGTTGACGTGAGGTATGTAACATTGATCAGCTGCCGCCTGCTGCTGGTTCAATAGCAACAATGTAAATATGGAGAGTGACTGTTGGAAGATTTACCTTGACTTTCGGTATGGGTGTACTTTTTTATCTCATATAAAGAAACTAATTCTTGTCCATTCAGTGTGTTCTACTTGTTCTACAAAATTTTTGTAATATTGATACGATTCTGAATTTGTTGAATTTATTTTATTTCAGAAAGCAGAGTATGGGTATACTCCAATCAGAAGAACCCCTGCCGTGAGTCCAATGGAAATACTGGAAATACTGGCATGGATTTTATGGCATTCTGAAATACTGGCATGGATTTTATGACATTTTGAAATACCAGCCTGGATTTATGGCATTTTGATATACTGGCATGGATTTTATGACATTTTGAAATACCGGCTTGGATTTATGGCATTTTGATATACTGGCATGGATTTTATGACATTTTTAATATTCTGAGTATTCTTATAGATGCTAAGGCATGTACTATTAGTGGTGTATTAATGGCAGGGCTGCAATGTGTATAATGACTTTGTTTTTATTAAAAATCTATATGATGTATTTTGTGTGTTGTATCCTCATACTCTGACATCAGTAGGATTTACGATGCTGAAATGAACACCAGGGTCATTAGGGGTTTACTGTTTCTGTATGGAATATAATACTTTGGGACAGATATTCAAACTCTCAAATTTTCACAAGTCTGATCTACCACATGTGGGGGCTCATTTTAAAGTTGTCGGTGTAAGAAATATTGTCAGTGTCTTAGTTTTTCAAAAATTGAAAATTTATATTTGCCCATAGATTTAACAGAGGGATGGCAGCCATTTTGAATTCCAAAATATGTTAGTTAATTTCTTTTTCTAGTACCAAATTTTGCACAGTGCCCGCCGTTGATTTCTATTCTTTATTTGGTAGGTGTATGGCTGAAAGTCGCACTAAGGTAAGTTTAAGCAAAATTATAAGTCTAACTTTGCAATTGTGTACTATAATGAACAAGTCTTCGTTGAAAATTCAATAATTGACATGATGCTGCTACATGTCATGAAACAAACTGATGTGCATATGTATTACGTAGGTCAATGATTCCTTGAACTGACTTTGAATGATCTCAGTGGAAATATGTCTGAGTTATGGCTCTTTACATCAAAAACAGCTAAATTGCATCGGATTGTGAAACCAATTGAAATGCATATCTATTACATAATATGACAATACATCAATGTCATTGTATCAGCTTTGAATAAAATCGGTTGATACATGTCTGCATTATGGCTGCAGATATGAAAAACTTGTAACAATGGCTGCCACGCAGCCATTGTATTTGATCTCACCGTAAAAAAAATCGAAGTGCATATGTATGACATAAATCAATGTCCTTGTACCATTTTGAAAAAATAGGTTGAGATGTGCCTCAGTTATGGCCCTGGACATGAACAAAACTGAAACAAAATGGCTGCAACGCAGCCATATTGAATCGTATCATGAAACAAAGTCACATGCATATGTATGACATACCGGTAGGTCAATGTCCTTGTACCAACTTTGAATAAAATCAGTCTAGACGTGCCTAAGTTATGGCTCTTGACATGTAAAATTTGAAACAAAATGGCCGCCATGCAACCATATTGGATCATATCGTGAAACAAATTTACATACATATATATGACATAAGTCAATATCCTTGTACCAACTTTGAATAAAATCGGTTGATACATGTCTGAGGTAGGTTTTGGACATGACAAAATCATAACAAAATGGCCGCCATGCGGCCATATTGAATTGTACCTTGAAACAAATTGACTTGCCCATGTATGACAAAGGTTGATGTCCTTGTACTAACTTACAATAAAATCAGTTGAGATGTGCCTGAGTTATGGCTCCGTACATGAAAAAATCATAACAAAATGGTCGCATGGTGGCCATATTTGATTGTATCACAAAACAAATTGATGTGCATATGTATGACATAAGGAGTCAAATCCTTGTACCAAGTTTTAATGAAATCGCTCTAGGCATCTCTGAGATATCTCTGTGAACGGACGCACGGACGGACACACGGACATGACCAAACCTATAAGTCCCCCCGGACGGTGTCCGTGGGGACTAAAAATGACATAATCAATGACCTTGAAATTTGGTAGAATTTTGATTGGTCAAAGTTTACACAAATTAGGTGGAACATAAAATTTGAATGTAAAATGGCAGCCAGGTCACATGACTAGCCATAATTTCATGGCAAGGTGCACTTTCAAAAGGGCTGTGCACATAGGTTTTGGAGATCTACCTTCGTGAAAAAGTAAAAGAAGAGGAAGAAACTTCAACCCTAGTAAATACAATAGGGGCCAAAAGCCCCTAAAATGCATTTTAGGGTGGTCAAATCTTTCCAATTAATGTCATTGGTAAAACTGTCACACCAACACAGTATGTGTATTATGTGACTAGCTGCCCTACATTGCGCATTTGAATCTGATCAAGAATTTATTCGGCTTGGCTGCCTCTACTTCAATGAGCTCATCAAAGGGTTTGTAAAACATTGAAGTATAGGAGCGGGGCAGTCTGGCCATGTCACACTCAATCAATTCAATCTCCTTCAATTTTACAGTTTTAATGTGCATTCTCAACTATATTTTTAGTCCCCACGGACACTGTCCATTCATTTTCACAATATTTCATGCTAAAACTGGGGTCGAATGTATGCATGGTCACCCATTCATTATCTTTTAACATGTCAAACAATATAAGTAGTATCTTGTATCAAACAAAATTCATGAAAAAAGGCTGACTTTGTCCCTTTAATTGGAATAGGGTTGTTACAACTGGTATGTGGACAAAAAATTTGACTTTAGAATTTCACCAAAAATATTCATCCACTATACATGGGAGTCTTTCATAAAATTGTGAATAATTTTTTTCCAATGAAAAACTTGCTATACTTGTGTATATACAGATGTTGAACAATTAACATAATTGTACTTGATTAGAATATGATGGTTAAAGGTGCATTATATGTGTACAAAAAATCTGATTTTGGAATTTCTCTCAAAATGTCCATCCACTATACATGGGAGTCTAAGAGGAAACTATGATAATTTTTTTTTCAAATACAAAAATAGGTAAATCTTTGTCTTTATGTACTCTCGATTATTAATATTAATGTACTTGATTAGACTAGGGTGGTTACAAGTGGATATGTGTGCAAGAAATTGGAATTTAGAATTTCATCGAAATGTTGATTCACCATACATGGTAGTCTATGAAGAAACTATGAATATTTTTTTTTCCAATTCAAAACTATCTAAATCTGTGTATTTATGGACGTTTGATAATTCATTTTAAAGTACTTAGTTAGACTGGATGGTTAAAGGCGGAGCCTCCCTTTAAAAGGACGCCAAGGTATGGCGGCGTTCATTGTGTGAGTGGACACCAAACAGGCAACACGTGGGCACACGCTCCAGAAAATGCCACTTTTTAGTTTTCCCCAGCCGCAAATACCACAGACAGAGTGCCAAGCGGTCAGCGTGAAGTTGCTGCCGATCGAACTCTGTGGCTATAATTCAAAGTTTAACGCGACTGGAAGACAATGTTTTAGAAAATTCGAGCGTTTGTGGTAGGGAATCAATGACCGTTGGCGATTTGAACCGACCATCAATCAAAAGCTTGCATAAACTCTGTTTGCAGGATTTGCAAAATGTGACAAAAAGGTTGAGATCAGTTTGTGTAATTAATGTTATAGAAATCAAACATCATATTGCACAGTAAAAATAGCGGACGCCAGACGCGTCTTTACCCGTTCAAAATGTAAATTTCGGTGTTAAAATTTGAACGGCGAGTGTTCATATTGTTAACACTAGTGTTCATATTATTAACACTGATGTTCAAAACCCGAACACTGTGTGTTAACAACCATCTCCTTCAAGTGTTCAAAAACTCAGCCTTACAGAAATTTTACAATACTGTGAAACAATTAACAATCTTTTGTGTGTTTCACTTTACTGTGGTTATATTAAATGTACTACTGCCTCGCGGACACGGACTTTGATGAAACGAATTTCCCAGTCCGTGAAAAATATCTCCGGTCTAAAATTGCTGAAAGCATGTTTTCTCTAAAAACGGAAGTATACAAAATAACTTTACACGTTTATTACGGGTTGAAATTTTGAAATTTTGAAAAGAAAATCAGATAACCACCATGAACGTTTTAATTTTAACATCGGCGTGCAAGAGGCCTTCTACTTGTAAACACTTGGTGTTCAAGTTTGGTGCCTTTTCTTATCCCGTCATGCATCAAAACGGAAGTTGCGACATTTTTCTTGAAAACGCACGCTGAAGTCGTGATCGTATGGAAGCAAGACTAGAAAGGGTAAGTTTTCTCTCCAAAATAGTAAAAGGTGTTAAATTTTGAAGCATCTGTATTATTATCCTTGGAAATTATTTGTATAGTACTTTGGAATAGCTAAAGTACGTGAAAAATCCTTTTTTTTCTTTCAGTGGCTGGTAGACCATACACTGGCTGTGAATATGCAGCGGTGTTTTGGGCCGTGGCGTATCGATCGCACTCGGGTCAAGGGTCATCACGGCAGAACTGTAGCAATGACCCTTGACCCGAGCGCGATCGATATGCCACATTACCGCTGCGTAATCACAGCTAAGGCCAAAAAAAAGGAAATGTTTCTGGTCAGGTCTTCCTTTAAAAAATGGTGCGGTGACGCGCATTTTATTTTTTTTTATTTTTATTTTTTTTTTGTCTCAAGGGAGGGAGGAGGGTCAGTTTTATAGTTTTATCAATATAGTCACATATATACTGTTCATGCAGTCACTGATCATTCCCCCCAAAGAATTTTGTCCTTCTCTTCAGCCATTTTGGTTTGGTGTCAGCCACGGCCGCCGGCCACAAACAGAAAAAAAAGGGTGACGCGCTGTTGTTCAAGTGACGCGCGCGTTGACCAGAAACATTTCTACGGTGGCCCAAAACTACCTGTTCTCCGCATTCAAAGTCTGCGTCGCATTCAATTGTTTTTCTCTCACATATGTCTCCGCATTCAAAGTCTGCGTCGCATT
>LD343662.1:537845-549203 GCA_001465055.1 Ptychodera flava | reverse complement strand
TTATTTTATTTGCAAAATTAACAATGTCACCGGGGCTTCTTTCCGCCTGCTCACTAGCATTAACAGCGTCCAAAGTTTGTGCCTGATTTTTTACCTCAGAAGTGGATCAAGCGTGAGTGCATGTGCTTATTTTGTGTCTTGCGATGGCATTTTGAAATGCTTGTGTTGCTGCAATTAACCCGTTCTAGGGTGTTGGTATCGGTGACTGGTAGAGTTTGCTGTGAACTAATCATGAATCATTTCTCAGAGTACTTGAGTAGATCCCTGTGCAGGTTTCAGCGTTATCAGAAATATTGATCGCCAAAATGTAAAATCAGTTTTCAAACTTTCCTTTCCCTACCAATGTTTGTAAGGCATTTTCTCAGCACGTGAAATTCTTAAGTCCCTCTGACCTTGGTGGTGCTGTAACTCTATGCTGTCAACGACAAAGTTGAAAGTATCAAGGTTTTAAAAATGGAGGACATTTACAGTTGCTGTTTGCCAAAATGCAAAAACACTGACTCTACAGCAGTGGATTATGTTATTTAGTGTTTATATGAAAACATTACTAAGTGATTACCATATAAGTATCCAAATGAAGTCATAAGGAATTTTTGTAAGATGGAGGGAAACTATCAGAAAATGCCAGTTTACAACAACATTTTCAGTTCAGGTGACAGTAGATAGCACACTGCAGAAAGTTTTGTTTGCCGCTAAAAAGATTTTGTACAGAGCAACACTGGTACTTTACTTACAAGTGTCAAAGTATATGTGTGACCTTTGTTATCAATAAGAAGGCATTATATGGCATGTACCATACACCAGATTTAGATGTGGGGGTTTGTTTCCAATGAAATATATTGCTTGAAGCATAAGGAGCTTATCAAGATCTTTTGTGGCTTAACAGCTTTGAGTCTTTTTTTATGAAATATTTTTCATTAATTTTACTATCATCCTGTGAATCTAATAACATTGTTTATTTTTCACAAACTCTTAAACACCAATGTTTTTCTATAAAGTTTTTGCTTTGAAAGTGTAGTTCATTCTCTTGATTTGCAAAAACAGAAGAGTGGAGAGTGTCCATCTTTTTTGGGCCGGGGATGATAAGAGATTGGTCTGCTGTCTGTTCTAATTTGCTCCTATCCATTGACAACAAAATTTGGCAAAATTGTCAAACAAGTTAACTTTTCCTCTTTGATTTTGGAGACACCACTAGCCAAATAGTGCGTATTATTAAATGGCGTATTTTCCATGAAATTCGCATTCTTTCAATATTAGCGTTAACTAGAGTGAAATATTCTGTTTTTTGTGAGTCAGTAGAACAAATGTTGATGGCAAAAAAAAGGGATGAGAACGGGTCCTTTTTTGGTTTGCGTTTTAACTCTGGCCAACTGCCCATTCACGTGAGAATGATACAAGGATTCAAAGGGGAAACACTCAGTTGTAAAGTGGTCAAGATACAATTGTAATGTGATGAATGTGTTGGAACCTTGCCATGTATTATGAAAATAGCATCACAATAGTGAACACACATACCGATAATATAAACTATGGCAGCCCGTACTAGGCACCCTGATGTGGGTCAGTCTGAAGTCTTTTGAAACCATAACAAACTTCGTCATTGTAAAAGTTGGTGAAATTCACAATAAGAGCATTGTTTTCAGTGATCACGAAAGTTTTAGCACTTTCCATCTTCATTTTTAACCTCAGATCATTGCATTACTTCACTAAGATGTAAAAGGGCTTTGGTCGTCTCCTTGTATATCTACTTCTTTCTTTATCCAATACAATGTTTTGTAATTGCTGAATCCAGATGTTACCGTCCAATTTGTTTTGATCTTTGAATGTTTACTCAAAACATATGTTTTCCAGATCTTTGTGGTATCATCATTTTATTTCTAAAAATAAATTATGCTGAAGTCCCTGTCAAAAAAAGCCTAAACTTTTGCCATACCCGACAATACAGTCAGGTGACCTTCAAGTTTTTTCAAGGTCATCTGAGCTCCTATTCTACCAATGCGAATTGATCCTTGGGGGATAACACGCTAAGATAGTAAATTTGGAACCTTTCATAGTTAGAGGGATAGGTTTAACTAAATATTGAAGACACATATTTTACATGTCATCCTACAGCTAAAAGGGACAAAGTCATCAACTTGATTCTGTTTTATTTCTCTGTCATGTAATCTGGAGAAACTGATGCATGCTTCATCACTGACAGCCAGATACTTTGCTCTCTTCAATGTTGTAAGAAGTAACATAACAAATTCAATACTTCAATGATAGAAATCTGGGTGACGCCTGAAATTTCCTATTGATTTTTTCTCACATAATAGATTTTGACGTATGGGAAATCATCCTTACGTACTTTCAGCTCCCCCCAAAAAAAACAAATAAGCAAACAACAAGAGAAAATAATTTCTTGAGCTGTATTTATAGAAACTGGATTGTGAGTGTTTGCTATAGTTATTAAATGCATGAGACAAGTGACACTTTTTCACTGACACAAAGATAAGAATTCTCCTTTGACACACTGGTATTAGTGGACAAGTAAAAAAATAAAATTGCTAATGGTCTCTTAAATTTTAGCCGACCTCTGGCAGACAAAATGTAAATTTGTTTGGCATAGTTCCAGTTCTATTATTGGCTCTCTTTATTGGTGATATCATCATGCACATTTGCTGCTGATGATGTCATACAGGTGTGCTGTGCACCTGCTTGATATGTTAATTATAATTTTCATAGAGGCAGAACAGAGGTCACACTGTAGTGTACATATCCTGTGGAGGCTTTGTTGTTGGCATTAAAGAAATGTTTCAAATCCTTGGCAATGGTTTAGATTATCTTCCTTATCTCTTTAGCTCAGAAAGCAACAATTACTTCTTACCTCCTTCGATAAAACCAATCAGAGTGTTTCAGTCTTTATTTCCACTTTCCATAATTTCACCTGTAACACTTAAAAATCTACCACCTGATCTGTTCTCTGCCAGTATTCTTACAGTGGTTTGTGTTGAACCGTTGGCAATATGGGAACTAGACATACAAAGAAATCAACTCTGCGAAAGTTGAATATTGCCTTGAAGGAGGTCAGACATAGTCAAAAGAACACCACCAGATCAGCAAAAGTGACACTTGCAAATGATGTGTTCAGAACAGTTAGCAGGATGTGTGTGGATGTGATGTGTTGTTTTAACTTCCAGACAGAAAATGTTTTAATTTTTGCAGCGTTGATTTCTTTGTTGTCGATTGGTATTCCTGCCTAAATGACATTTACACCTGACAGTGTTGGCAACTCCTCAATTTAGACGATGTGTCTGGTTCCTGTATTGCCAACGGTTCAAGGCAAATAATTATAAGTAAAACAAGGATGAACATTATCGCTCAGTTTTTACCCTGGAATCTACAAATCTTGGTACAACTTTTAATTTGCTATGGCAAAGTGGTATTGCTGTGGAAAGAAAAGTTGCAGAAAGAATTGAAGAACATGCACTGCTCTTGAAAAAAGTCGAAAAAACAGCAGTCATGGAAATGACAATTCATCGTACAAGGACTGTTGTTCACAACATTGCAAGGGACATGAAGGGCAGTTCTTGTTATCTGATATCTTAATTCTTTGTTTTATTGTGCTTTCCTCAGTTCAAGCAAGGGGCTGTAGCTGCCACCAAGATGACGAAGCCAGCGCAGGCCCCTACCAAGGCCCCGATGATAATGAAGTCGTACCTGTCTCATCAAAGTACGCTGCCCAAGTTACCAGTGCCGCCATTACAGCAAACCTTATACAAGTACCTTCTTGCAGTGCAACCACTGCTTTCAGAGGATGAATACACAAATACTAAACAGGTGAGGACGGACATTTTCAACTTTTGCTTAAGTTTAATCCTATGCAATTTCTGTGACTCAAAAATCAGTGATGATGTAATTTTGGTGTCACTTTCTGTGGCAGCAGTTAATATAATCTCAGGAGAGGTTTCCTGGATGAAGTCACATATGTGTCCCTTCTGTCATAGTGAAGTTTGATTTAAAGAAAAGATGATGCAATTCTGAAGGTAAAAGCAGGGGTGATTCACCCTTCCACACCCATGTTCCTGTACAGAGGTCCGATTATTCCCAAGAAAACACTGGGATTCTACCAATATGCAGTGATTGAAGGGGTTAAATCTTCTATTTGCCATGTTAAGAAGCATTCACGGTTTCACATACAAGTGAATGTAACTAAAACATGAATAACAGAAAAGTTGCAAATTGTCACATGCGTGTTGTGTTGTCAACTTGCCAGATTGTTGATGAGTTTGGTAAACCAGGCGGACTAGGGGAAAGGCTTCAAATGAAACTCTGGCAGAGAGCTCAGAAAACAGAGAGCTGGGTAAGTGACTTGTCATCTCTTCTCCATGAAATTGCTTGCCAATTCATCTTTTTTGCCTAAACTGGGAAGTAAAAGTTGAAGGGTGTATGCACCTCAAAAGTGAAAGACTTAAACTTTCGCTCAAACTTTTCTTAATGAAACTTTCAGCCAGTCTCTTAGTAAATCAAGAATAAATATTGGCAAATTTTGGTGCTAGAGAAAAAAATAACCCAAAATTTACTGATATTTAAAATTAAAAATGGCTGCCATCCCTGTGTTAACTCTATGGAGAAAAAATAAAATTTTTGATTTTCAGAAAGCTAAACCGGTGAAATGTTTTCTTACACCAAGAGCTTTATCAGAAGAAAATTGTAAAAGTTTGAGAGTCTGAATATCTGTCCCCAAGGTGCGATCTACCCTTAACGACGCAATGGATTGAAATTTTATTGTCTGAGAGAAACAGTTCAATCAGGGAATATGATGTGGCAAAAGCATTTTTTTTACGGGTGTCTGTAAATGTGGTAACTAGCCATAACGATCAGTAACAACCAGAAACGAGCAGTAACGAGCAGTAACGAACAATAACGACCTAGAACTAGACAGAACAAGCCAATAGCGATCCGTAACGAGCCAAAAAAATTTGATCTGTCCCTAAGTTAAACTACAAGCGCAGTTCCCGCCAAGCTTAGAAATCACGTCCTCTATGACGTTTGGTATTACCAAAAACCTCTGCAACAGTGCTCATAGAGTTAGCAATAACGAGGTAGAAATAGAAAGAACGAGCCAATAACGAGCAATAAAGAGCAAAATAAAAATGATCTGTCCATAAATTGAACTACAACCGCACTTCCTGCCTGTCCTTGAAATCCCGCCCTCTATGACATGCTTTGTACAATCTCGAAACCTCTGCGGCAGTGCTCAGTAAACATGTGGCGTACGAGTGAAGCCTGATAAACATTTTTTGAATAAAAAAAAAATTCACATTTATTTATGTACTGTTGATACAAAAAAGATAGAAGAGTCAATTCCCTGAGAGCTCATTAACTTGAATGCGCGTAGTATCCGTTTTGCATTCATGAAACCACATTTGCCTGAACTCTTACCCTTGCCGGCGATCATGGTAAGGGACTGGAGAGAGATTATGAGGGGAGGGCCCCATTTTAAAAATTGAATCTGGAGTCTGTTGGGCAAACCATTGGTAAATTCCCCGATAAAACAAGCGATATCCCTACATTTATATATGTTTGATAACTGTCACTGATATATGTACTTTAAAGAAATCTTGAGGTAAGAAGTGCATGTGTGTGAATGAACTATGATTTTTCTCTAATGTTACTCAAGCTGTTGAGCTACTATATGGCATCTATGAGAAAAGCATGGATTCTTTTTGCGATACAATACTGACTATGTCTTTGTATTTATAAATGTTTGTCAATTAGAATGTGGTGTTTGGAAGTGAAGATGTGAGATTTAAAAATTGATATGTGAATTTCGGGCCAAAACTACAACCTCACTTCACATGGTAATCCCGGGATAAACTATAAACAATTTTTCCCTTACAAAACCACAGGGTAAAGAAATCAGTCCTCTTGGGTGGGGAGGGAGGGTTTTTTGTGCTACTGTTTACTTTATTTGATTTTATTTTGATTATTTTCAAAGGATAAAGCTATTCTTTAAAAGGTTCTCAGTATGTTTTTTTTGAGCACGTAAATTGATGTGCGTCACTATTTTTCATGGAAACACGTTTGAAGTTCACAATTCACTATTTTTTCCTCAGCGTCATGTTGAAAAACATCAGCCCTCCCGTCTTATAATTTCTTTTCTGTCCCTTAGCATGAGTAATCCATTGTGGAAAAGATAATTGGCTCGTTCTATCTTGTTCTGGCCCCTTATTACTCGTTATTGCTCGATACTGCTTGTTTCTGGTCGTTATAGACCGTAATTGCTACACTGCAGCTCGTTACTGGTAATGGGCCGCACCATGTCCAAACATTGCGTAGAGGGCGGGATTTCCAGGATTGGCGGGAACTGCGCTTGTACATTAATGTATGGACAGATCATATTTTTTTGGCTCGTTATGGCTCGTTATTGGCTCGTTCTGTCTAGTTCTAGGTCGTTATTGCTCGTTACTGCTTGTTTCTGGTCGTTACTGGTCGTTATGGCTAGTTACCACATTTACAGACACCCTTTTTTTTACTTCATTTCAAATTGCCAAAGGAGGAAGACTAGTTGATTTCCGCCGTAATTCTTATCAAGTGACCAGTCTAGGTACTGAAACACAGACTTTTATCATGAGATCTAAATATTTGCTGAAGAAACATGCACTTCTTGATTTCATAATTTTAATGTCATGAAGAATGGGACATTCTATTACAGTGGCCTTGAAAAATGAAATCAGTAATGTTATCTGTCATGATTAATACATGAGTTATGGAGTACAAATATTGGCTGTGTTTCAAAAAGTCAAGGAACCATATATTTCATGATAATTAACAAAGAAATCTTGCATGAATGAGATAAAATTGCTATACCAATGTTTAGCCTATGTTTCTTGATATTCGTGTGCATGCTTGTTGCATGACAGGCCCCTCAATTTGTGTTCCCCGCGGTGGCAGATTTTGAGAGAAAACTGATAGACTGATATTGACAGCTGATATCATGACTGAAACTGCACACACCCCCTCTGAGAAAGCACAAAGTTCTGTATGATAAGATAATCATTTGTAAGGGAAGATCTTGCATTTGAAAACTCATAATTAAAATTTAAAAGAGCTGTCTGAATCGGAATTATTGAAGTTCCACTATCTAAAACTTTTTACATGTATTTTCCAGTGTTTTTGTTCTGTCTGTAAAATAAAGTTTGTCCTACTTCCCAAATCACGTTGGAATGCCTTGTGTTCACTTGTCAATACAACCTATATGTCCAATGTATTTGTTGACATCTGTATTATAGTCTTGACTGTAATTCATTTGTAACCAATAACATACACAGTGTTTTGAGTAGGCAAGGCTTGCATTTCATATTGAATGCTGTAATTTTTCCATATCAAAATTTTAGTGCAACACTTTGCAAATTTCTGTGATCTTTTTCTGTAATATTTTGACAATTTAGATCAATGGATATGATTTTTCATTGACTTTAGTTTTGGATCAAAATTTTGGGGAAATATCTGACAAAAATGTCTAGATCTGAAAAAATTGGTCAGGGATATATTTCGTGAAGGCAACAAAAACTGACTTTGGTACTCAAAGGGTTAAGGGAGAAGAATGTAGACACTCATTTGTTATACAGAACAAAAATAATATGAATATTGTCAAGAGTTACAGCTATTGCTTCCTTAAATGACTTTCCGTGCTTCCCTTTTAGTCCTTTTGACCCTGTGTACTAGTGTTACTATCATGAAATATACTAGTACTAGTGTGATGGCGTGGCATATATGCCGTACATGGTGTACTGTATGTGATGGACGGAGGTGTCTCAGAAACGCTTCTGTAATTTTTTGTGAAATTTGGTCTGATGGTCACTCGGGCACATATCTCAAATGGTCTAATTTCTTTTTTTGATTGAATCATTTTAAAGTCACTTTTTTGCTTTTTTTTAAAAATCAGTATTTTCAATTTGTCCGCAAAACCACCAATTTGATATTTTGATCTTTGGCATGGGTGTGTGTATAGTTGAAATGCCATCAGAAATGTTCAAAGTTTGATGATGCATGCCTTGTATTATTTTTAAAGAATACTTTTTATCCATTCTAAGTTGTCAGAATGGTGGCTACATGCGGCATATCTAGACTTCAGGTCGCCAGTGGTGGTTAATTCAAGTCCTGGCGTGGCATTCCCTCTGCAAGACTTTGCCGACCAAAAGGAACAACTCAGGTCAGTTGCTTTGTACATGATATGTTGGCATGATTGGCAAAATGTGAGAAAAATACAAACTGGCAAATAAGATATTCTTAAGTATTCCCAATTTGAAGCAGATCAGTTCTTTTTCAATATATTCTAGCTATCACAGGGTTTGTGAGGACTAAACTGGTAGGAAGTACATATTATCATCTTTCCGGCTTGTGTTTGAGGCTCTTCACACTGTTTTATCATTTCACTAGAATGTACATGTATCTGCCAGTTAGAACCTTAACTGGCTTTCATCATACACTGGTATCACATTCGCGTTGTGATGTCAACCAGATCTCACAGGTCTGGGTGAAAAATTATTTGGTCGTGGGTCTTATTCCACTAGATTTGCTTTCCCTTGCCCATTCTTCCTTGTGTACAGTTGAGACCTCCTTGCCTTTGCTTCAGTTAAAAGACGTTGGTGGCAGGTATTAAATTATAGTAGCAACAATTCACTTCAGTAACCAAGTGCACTGCCAATACTTTATGCCACTGCTGACATTTTTTTAATAAACATGACTGATATTCCTGTTTTTACCATATATGGAATATATGCAAATGTACAGCAACCAAGTACCTTAAACTTGTACATAATCAGCTGTAACTGTTGTTGCAGGTGAAAGTTTTGTAGAGTCAAATCTTTTTTACTGATCACCATGGCACCAGACATGATTAGCATTGCAAACCCATAATACTGTCTAGAGAAAAGTGACTAAAGATGTGATATCACAAAAACTTGACTTTGACATTTTGTACTTTCTCTTCTATAATTCAGGTTTGCTTCCAAATTGATTGCTGGTGTCCTGGATTACAAAGTGATGGTCGACAGGTGAGAGAGTCAACAGTCATATGCCGGTCATATGGATGTTTTCAATTGTCATGTGCTTGTCAAAGCAAAATGACCAACATTAATAAACACTAAGATTATTTTCGGAAGGCTTTTGGGTAACTTAAAGGGGAAGTTCACCAAGGATAATTTTCACATATGTTCTAGCTTTGTGGTCACTTAACCCAGAAAAGCTATTTTCGCCATTTATAACTCGCGATGTTTTTACAAAAACTGATAAAATAGTACAGGAAGTTGCATTTTAGGGCTTCACCAACTCCATGTAATTTGAATCATGGGAAAAAGCTCCAGGATTGGAGCTTGCATCACGTGATATGGAAGGGACCATCTTCCGATGGGTATGGCATTGTCGACTCACCCACGCTGAAACCAGACTGTGCATATTAAATAACTATTATTTATACTGAGTATCCTTGCATAAACGATGAATCACTTATAATAAACTGTCCGCTGTCAGATTTTGTGTTTTTGTTTACTACTAACCACTGAATCTTCCACAAGCTTTCCCGGCTGTTTGACAATGGAGTGGAGTGATAGTTCTGACTATATTCTTATAACCATATATTCCTGAAGCTTGTGATGGTTTAGGTGGTTAGTAGTAAACAGCAACACAAAATCTGACAGTGGACAGTTTATCATAAGTGATTGATTGTTTATGCAAGGATATTCAGTATAAACAATAGTTATGTAAAAAAATGCACAGCCTGGTTTTAGCATGGGTGAGTCGACAATGCCATACCCATCGGAAGACGGTCCCTTCCATATCACGTGATGCAAGCTCCAATCCTGGAGCTTTTTACCATGATTCAAATTACATGGAGTTGACGAAGCCCTAAAGTGCAACTTCCTGTACTATTTTTATTGGTTTTTGTAAAAAAATCATGTGAGTTATAAATGGCGAAAATAGCTTTTCAAGGGTAAGTGACCACAAAGCTAGCACATATGTAAATCATCCTTGGTGAACTTCCCCTTTAAAGAATTATTTCATGCCAATCTTCCCCTTTAAAGAATTATTTCATGCCAATGGGAGTCACTGTATGTAGAGTTTGTCAATGTTCATTTTTCACCTTTTTTGCATGAATTAACAATTTAACCCTGCCTTTACGTTTTCTGTTTATCTCTCGGTAGTGAAAATCTTCCAATTGACATGATGGGTGGACAGCCATTATGCATGGACCAATACTACAAAATCTTGTCTTCATGTCGGATCCCTGGCCCCAAGCGAGACTCTGTTGTGGTGTATCCAGGCAACAAGGCCAATGCACCTAAGCACATCATAGTCATACATAATAACCACGTGAGTATAACTGTTACCCGTGTGACTGTCACATGACCAGATTCAAGTAACTGTGGTCTGTCAGTGGTTGGTGTTTGATTTTTCTACACCTTTGTCAGAATTCTGCCATTTTCGTCAATGTAATTCATCAATAGTTGTTGTTAAAGGTATACTGTCACCTGTTCCAATTTTGCCACAGTTACCATGGAAAGAGAAAATCTAACCAATCACAGATTTTAAGCGGGTGGCCGCTTTTTAAACACAACACCCTCACATGGGCATTTTGAATACCAAGGAACGCCCCTTTGACCATATATGGGCATATTTCGATTTCAGGTGACTGTATACCTTTAATATCTGACATTTTCTTATATTTTTTTTTTATTTAGTTTTTTACCTTAGACGTGTACTACCCAAGTGGTAAACCTCTCGGCATCGATGAACTGTTTGCACAGTTGGAGAAGATTATCAACATGTCACCCAAGAGGGCAAGACCAGTTGGCATTCTCACCACTGAACATAGGAATACCTGGGGCAAAGTCTACAGGAAACTTAGAAAATTAGGTATCCCTCCTTTTAAAGAGGCACTCCCACTTGGTAACATTTTTAATGCCAACGGTCGATATATGACATGGCGACTGCGCGCGGATCACGAGATATCGATAAAAACATGTCCTCAAAAAAGTTAAAGTTTGAATTCCGGTGGCCCACCTGAATTCAGCTCCCGAATATAGAACGTTCGGCACTGGGGCCATTTTCAACTAAGCTATGGAGTACGAGTCTACGCTGACGCTGCTGTACGCCACAGCAGTATCACTCGCGTCGGTGAGCGGTCATATCCCTTGGAAGAAAGCCGAGTCCTACTGACTTGGCAAAAAAACGAAAAACAAAGTTTGCTGATTCCACCAGAATTCGCATAGGTGACTAGCACAGATAGGTGCGGTTGATACATAGTATGCATAGTGGCCGCCGCGTGGTATGCGCGCATACCACGCGGGGGCCACTATGTATCGAACCACGCGT
>LD343662.1:513695-525026 GCA_001465055.1 Ptychodera flava | reverse complement strand
GCATCCTGGGCTATAGATGGGATTTTGTTCAAATGAAGTCTGCATTGCCAAAATTATGCAAATGAGCTTACAAAATGTGAAAATGGTCAAGAATTAATATCTCCAGAGCAACTGTTTTGATTGATTTGAAAATTTGTGTGCAAGTACCTTAGGTGAACCTTATACAGTTTTATGAATATTGTGAAGATATCCTTAATTTTGTATTTTTGCTGAATTTTTTGGTAATTTTTCTCATTTTCAGTAAAAATTCTCCTTCTCTGAAACCGCCAGCCCAATGGCTCTCAAATTTGGGTTAGATCTTTGCGAGGATGTTACTCTTCTAATTTGTTGAAATTATGACAAAATTAGGAAAATTACAAGTTTTGAGCAATTTTGTCATTTTTTGTCAAAAAATCTTATACAGTATTTTCTTTTTAAAACCCCTGGACAGACAGCTTTTATATTTGGTACACAGACGTACAGACATGACAATAGTTAGATATGTGGAAATTGTCCTGAAATATACGAATTTGTATTTTTAAGAAAATATTGTCATTTTTGGTCAAGAAAACTTGTTCTCAAAATTACTTGTTTGAAAGCTTTGTAATTTGGTATAAAGCCCCGAGGGATGTTATTAGATAACTTTTCTGCTCAAAGTGTTGGGAAACCCCCAAATTTGTATATTTTAGGTAATTTTCTCAGTTTGTGACCTTAAATGACCTACACCAACCCAGGATATGTTGTGAGACAGTTTCGAAGGCTGTGAACATAATTTTGTCATATTTTGTATCAATTTGTAAGAAAATTTGATCCAGAAAACAAAGCTGAGGTGAATTTTTTCATTGTGGACCAATTTTTGCAACTTTTCTATGTAAGACATACTAGAACTGATGAGAAATTTGGTTCCAGGATAATTCCAGATGTTGTAATCACCGCCCACATTGGAAGGCATTTCACTATCTGTAACTAACTTAAGTGCTGTTTACATTAGAATGATAACACTCATTGCATTAATTAAAAACTCCCCAAGGTTGTTCAATACATTTCCTGTCGTCTGGCGTTATGTAATACCAAGGGATGGAACATATGATATTCAGGAGGGGGTAGGGTCTAGGAGATTGAAGAGGTAGCATTACTTTTTACCATATCCCTTGTACATTTTTTTATCCCACTCCCACCTTTTCTATTTATCAAGCCTTCTCTGTCTATTTTTTGTTGTGGACATTTGCTTATGTATTTACGATCTGCTTGTCCCATTGCTATAGAAGTTGATATGCATGTTCCTAAAGATGACCTCCAGTAACTAAGTTGGAGACCTTATTTGCTTTTGTCATTTTTTTTTTCCTGGTTTAAATATTTCTTGAATGGACCAATTCAAACCGAATGTGAGCACACTGTCCTTGACGGTATTTTTGTCATCTTAAAAGGGGGGTCATTAATTTTTTGGTGCAATTGGTAGGGGGGTTCACTTATTTTGACTGATGCGCAGGAAGAATTTTCCTGCCCACCCCTGGCCATAATAACGGAACACTCCCTAAACAGGTGCGATTGTGGCGATCGCAATGTGGATAAATGTGGATAGCAACACATTTGATGCTGCCGGCGCAGCCTTCACGAAGCCGCATCCTCCGACGTATGACCTTTAGGTCAATAGTTTCAACCAAAACATCGTTGGAAACAAAGCACCAGCCGCAGTTCACGTAAAAGTAGTTACCGAAAAGTCAAAATTTCCGGACAAATTTGTTTGCATATGAATGATAGAAATCTACTGCTTTCACAAAGAAGCCCTCTAAGTATGTATGTGGAATGTTTTAACATAGCAGTGAAAAAAGAATGCTGTCACGACTTGCCTGTAAGAAATGTCGTGTTACAATGAATTTTAGCACAGATTGGAATGTTGCAGATATTAATCGAAAATGCAGAGAAAGCCTGCGTGTTGATATTATATATTATTGCCTGAATACATGGGTTTATGTGCCTGGCAGTAGGTGACAATTTGCCCGACGCCAGGAGGGCAAATTGTCTCCTGCTGCGAGGGCACATAAACCCATGTAATCAGGCAATAATATTTTTATTACATGCGTTTTACAGTTTACGTTATATGACATTTAGTTACATGCAGGGCATTTAAAAACAATTTTACTATTATCGAGCTGCATCAAACAGATTTTAACGAAAGTCAAAATAGCAGTGCGCGTGTCTACTTTGACATCGAAAACGTCGAAGGGCTTCACCGGACCGGGTAACTATGGAAACCGGTCAGTCCATCGTTCACACGCCCGCTAACTCCCGGGACGTTCCTATTCAAATCAATGCACATATTTGCCCGGGCCTGCTGACGACAAAACTGGCGCGCGCCACCTGGAAGCACCTGTTGCATTTTTCGGACTTCAACCAATGAGAATAATTCCTGTATCTCAGATTACGTCACTGTTTCAGTACAGTTATACAAACCCTTGCACCAGAAACTGTGGAGATCAGCACCTGTTGCAGAGAGTCCGGCAAACAAAAACTCTCATTCTGCTCGATATGTGATTCTGCATCATTAGACCGTGGATACGTGAGTTGCTGTCAACGAAAATACGACCTCAATTTCTACTGGTAAGCTAGGTATCTTAGTTTGATTTTTCCAGTAATTTACCAACGTTGGAAGTCGGCTGGGTCTTTTTCTAACTTTTTTTTTTGGACGACGATTCACGATAACTTGCAAAAGAGAAATAGTCGTAGAGTGACTGATAAATTTTGAGTACTGGGATACTAAAACGTGTTCGAGTATCCCATACTGCTGTACTCACTACGATCTGTACTGCAGTCTGCAAAGATCCGACTCACTGCAACAGGTCGGAACGAAAATTGATTGCCACAAAAATCATGGCCAGGAAAGAGTTGATCAAAAGTAAGCTCGTGCAATGCTGTTGAAGGATTTGACATACCACCACGGTTGTGACAACACACGTGGGACACAATCTACGCGATGCAAAGTCGATGAAAATCTTTTCAGGTTTGATTTCAGTGCTTGTCAAAGCAACCGACTAACAACTTTCTACCGACACAGAATATATAGACCTGTACAATTACAGATTTGACACCTTACCTGTTCGCAAAGAGCTAATATTGAACCAAAGTGTGATTTTTCGCATATATTCCAGGTGTTACCATAGCAATTAAGGGTAACCTTATCCATAAATGACGTTGGTGTGTAGAGGCATACAGGCACGCATATTTGCGTGTGTTCTGTTCGCCCTGCTGTACGTAATATCAGGAGCCATGTTGACGACAATCGGAATTCTCGGTGGCATGGACGACGCGAACGTAACCAACGGCTGCAGTGTCTGGATAGGAATATTTGTAAGTAGCCTTCGTCAATTCAGAAAAAAAATGAAGGGGAATAAAGTCATGTTGTGGTGTGGCCACAAACTGATGACGTCATACATGCCACGGACAGAACACCGAAGACTCGCAACGGCGCACAGTAAGTGAGGCTACCCACAATTCCCCTTGATGTGTTCACTCAGACTTTTTTTGCTTAAGGCTTTTTCAATTTTATCAGTTTCTTAACAATTTTTAACTTACAATTTAAGTTCAGGATAACTTGTTAAAATTATGTTCCAAAATTATTGATTATGTTTAAAATTCAAGAGTGAATTGAATGAGAAGTCGATGTTAGGAGGTACTAAAAATTGCACACTTGTCAAGATAAAGTTATCAGCAACTAAGATGGTCTCATCATACCACCTGTCAGACATGCAAATTTCCTTTGTCATCATGGACATTAAAAAAAAAATCAATATCCTTTCTTTTGCCAACACAGATGCAACTTATTCCCTTAGTTTCCTTGAAAATATTGTGTATGGCTGTCAAAAATCTATGTCGATAAAATTACAAAATTGCTATCTCCTCCGTGGAAAAGGGGTTGATCTCCTCATTATTCGCAGTGAGAAATCAGAAAATTACGATTATCAGAACTATGTTGCCAGAATTTTGAAATATGGACCGAGCAGTTCTGTGTACAGAAGAAATTTGCTTCAGTTAAGTGAGTGATCTCCGTGTGTACAGATCATGGAGAATTGTGGGTAGCCTCACTTACTGTGCGGCGGTACTTACTTGCAGGTAGTCGCCAGATCATTGTTGTAAAGTCACTGAAGGATACTGCTGTCCGCGTCCGTCATATCTGGACGTTCGAGGTACTGTCGCTGTTCGCCTATATGACGTCATCATCCCATGGGGAAGCCACTTCTAAAATTATGTCAACTAACACTTTCTTTGTATTAAACTTGACAGCTAAAACACAACCGTTCTTCAGATTCCCACCTTTGCTTCAAAGTTAAAAGCGATACAATGCTGTACAGTCATCCTGAGTGATCTCTACCATTCAGTCTTAAATTCGTTAAATTTTACTGTACCGAAAACCTGTTGACTTTTTCCTCGACTTCGATGTGTGATTTTTACCTTTTCCCAATATCAGAAATGGAATGCGCTTCTTAGACTTATATCAGGACTCTCAAACTTTTACAATATTGTTGCCCACCAATTTTTGGGGGCTCATTTTGAAGCTTATGAAGTAACGACAATTATTTAAACGTTTACTTTTGTGAAAATCAAGAGTAGAATCCCCCCCCCCCCCCTAGAGTTGACATAGGAATGGCAGCCATCTTGAATTTCAAGTGTCAGCAAATATTGTATACTTTATTTCTCAAGTACCAAATCTTCCTCTTGAAAGAGAACGGCTGAAAGTTCCAATTATGGTACGAGGCGCGAATTATCATAAGTACTCTTCTGAGATATCATGTAAAATATGATCTGGTGCAACCGAAGGAACACCTGGCCAAATACTCCTGACGAAAACAGTGAAGAACTTCTTAGGTGTCTCTCATGTTAGCTTATAAAACCTTGCCTCCCTTTGACTCCCTCGGTCAGGGCGATCGGTAGAACAAATTAATGAAGGGGGTTAGGGAGGGTAATTAACAGATATAGACTGTTTTCTTTGACATACTTTACAGAGATAGCGAGGGCAAAGTAATAGGAACACAGATAAGGCTTGTATAATAAAAAAGTTTAATACATTACACTTATTGATCATAACTCCTGGACGAATATTACTTGCAATATCCTGAGCGCAAACAACCACTCTATTAATACTGCTATCACAGTCGCTCCGTGACCTGAGAATTCCAACCGCTGAGAAGAAGTCATATTTCATAGCATGTATTTTTCAATTCCAGAAAATGCATTTTCATGTATATTGTGGCCAATTTATTGCGCGATGTGATTTATATTTTGATGCTGTAGAGATATTTTATGATTGGCCGACACACACACTGATTGTTAGTATTACATGTTGACGTAATGTGTTCTTACTTACGATAGCGCGATGCGACCATCAAGTGAAATATTTTAAATATTGCTGTGTTGCACATTAAAATTAAATATTTATTGACGTAATTTTGGTGTTGGTAAAAGTCGTTAAATTCGGTGCCTCGAAGACGACCTCCATTGAACGATCTGGACAGAGTCGTATCGACTCCTCAGTTCCGTTCTTCTTTATTTATTCGCAGATCGTGGCTGCCGCCGTGACAATGATAGCGCTGAGTGTGTTCCCGAGAAAAGAATCAAGTACCTACAGAAAGGTAGGACTGCACTCACCTGCAATTTGACCACACACTTCAGAAGAATCAGGTGTAACCTAATACTTGATGAGATCACGGTCCCTCTATTCACAGATCTAAACGTGTCTCGTGCGTTGCACTACGACAAAACGGTTACGTTCTTCGAAAATTCATCTAAAACCATTCCCAATTATAATGCATGGAAAAGATTATTTCTTCTTGAAAGAGAGCTGATACAAGGCAATAAGGCAACTATGCGATCATTTTGCCATTTTCTCGTAAATGGTCTACAGTGAGTAATAAATTGACTCTCTCCTCTCACAAGAACACCATATAAATGTATACGTACATTATTCCAACTTGCAGGCGGGTGTTCTGTGGTAAGGTATCATTAATAATCTCTTTTGCCCACATAAGCAGCAAGAATCAATTTCTCAAGATGTGACGTAGATTTCTTCAAATTCTTTTTGTCTTTTCGAAAGATGTTCCAGGTCCTGGCGATGTTGAGTATTTCAGCAATAGTGATATTACTGTGTTTTGTCAACATAATGATTCTAGCCCTCTACGATCGCCAGGGTAGCAACGAAGACAATGCTAATGCGTTCATCGATTTTGTCTTTGGTACGTATTTTTTCACCCTTCTCCAAATGGAATCATAGAGGAGTCATACGATCAGATCTTACCTGCATAGAGCGAGCGAGCGAGCGAGAGCGAGAGCGAGAGAGAGAGAGAGAGAGAGATTATCAATGTTGCGGTAAATTTTGCTTTTCTGTTCCTGTTTTCAGTTCATTATCTCAGTATACTCGGTACAAGTATCGGTCTAGTTGCATCACTTCTAGCTTTCCTGTTCATCTTCTGTGCGCTAATCTTGCCGTTACGACGTGGAGAGGTCGCTCTCCGAGCGAAGCAGGTAAGTACCGACGCATGAAATGTGAACGAAACTAGCAGGAAAGAGTTTGATACGAGAGTTCGTCAGGACTTGTAATTATTTGGAAGCAAATTTGGCAGTTGTAAACTCTTGAGCTTCGGAGAGCATGCTTATAAGTCGTAATCACACAAAGTTAACACAGTGTCAGTTGATTAGAATATTATATTTCTAACAGGTTGAAAGTTGAAAGTAAAATGCATCTCGAAATTGAAAGACTAAAATTTTTGCTCAAATTAACAGTACAGAAACTTTCAGGCTCTCTTACGAAATACAGAATAAAAACCTGGGGTCACCGTGTAGAATTTGGTACATAAAAAAAAAAATACCCAATATTTACCGACACCTGAAATTCAAATTAGGCGCCATTCCTGTGTTAACTCCATGGAGGAAAATAAAATTTTGGATTTTCACAAAAATAAGCAGATGAAAATTCTATTCGCTCAACGAGCTTCCAAATGAGCCCCATAAGCGGTAGACCAGGATGTATTACGAAAGTTTTGAGTCCCAATATCTGTCCCAATTACTTTGTTTGTTATTGTCTATTGCCCTTCGTTGCTTAAAATATATTACCTGTAATTTCAGAATGCCAGCATCCTTGAACGCCGACCCACGCCGTACCATATTCCGCATGCGCGAATCAAGCATAATCAGCTGCTCGACTTTCAGGATCGATGGACCGACGAGAACTTCAACTTGAACGACGTGGAACCAGAAAAAATGGTACGCTATGGACATTGTTTTAAAATTCCCCATGTCATGATACATAATATCAACATTTGGGGCTAAACAATTATGAATCCCGTGGATCACACTCATAGTGGCAGCGGCTGTGCATTCGGATAACAGCAGTGAGAACGATAGCCCTGCGTACAGGTCTGTGTGTTCCCGGCGTGTGGTGGAGGCCGTATAACGCCGGGAACACACAGACCTGTACGCAGGGCTATGAGAACGATAGCTATGGTGAGCCGCCTGGGCATGTGTTGTTGTCATAGCCATCGCCCTTGCCACCATCATGGGACTGATAAAAAGTATCACATACATATGTCATAAACGGTAAACTTATATTGCTCAATTTTTGAAATTTCCAAACATATACGCAGATTAAAATCACCCTGGCATGCAAAGTAATGAAAAGCACCCGTTCCATTCGCGTTGTGCACGAGGAGTCTTGGATATTGTGTTCGATAAGCCTGTTCATTGTGTATTGGGTTCTCTCTCACCAGAGCAGCCTGGAGTGAAGTGCGCCGCCACCGAAAACAAGCTGGTGGTATTTATCCAAAGTTTAATGCATAAAAATGTCAAATTTTTCACAGGATTCTCAAAGCGTCCACGACGTCTCGTTCGAAGAAGAGCGCCCTCTAACGGAAGTACACCAACCCCAACTTGCTGAACCTCCCATCACGCTCAACATTGACAACGTACTGGTGACAAAATTATGATAGAAATCCATCTCAGCCTGCGCTGAATAGACCGGAACAGATTGAATTCACGAAAGATGGACATCCATGCCTTTAGCCTGTGCACCCAAAGTCCCTGTAGATAGGTCTACCATCACCAGATAACGATGGGTTTGGGGCGAACCATAGTGGTGAAATGGGCGTCGAGATATACAACTTTTGGTGTGTTTTTGTTTGAAAAGTCCGATTTGTGGATAAGAATGTTATTGTCCTAACCTTTTTTGCTCGTCCCGGTTGTGTTGTCGTCATTTTTGAGTGTATAATATCTCAGTTATTGAAAGTTTGTTGAACAAGTCATCGTTGATGACACAGTCCCCACTTGTTAATGGGTACTTTGATTACATGTCCTCAGAGAGGATAGAGTCCTCTTCTTTAGGTCTGTGATAAAAATACTTTTGAATAAATTCGCTTGATACATGTCTGAGTTGTAGTTCAGGACATGAAAAAATCGTAATAAAATGGCCACATGTCGGCCATATTGGATCGTATCACAAAACAAATCGATGTGCATATGTATGACATAGGTCAATGTCCTTGTACCAAGTTTGAATAAAATCCGTTGAGATATGCCTGAGTTATGGCTCTGTACATGAAAAAATCGTAACAAAATGGCCGCACGGCAGCCGTATTGGATCGTATCACATGAAAAATTGACGTGCATATCTATGACATTGGTCAATGTCCTTGTACCAACTTTGAATAAAATCAGTTGAAACATGTCTGAGTTATGGCTCTGTACATGAAAAAATCATAATAAAATGGCCGCCTGGCAGCCATATTGGATCGTATCAAAAAACAAATTGACGTGCATCTGTATGACATATGAAGTAATCCTTGTACCAAGTTTGAATGAAATCGCTCCAGGCATCTCTGAGATATCTGCGTGAACGGACGGACGCACGCACGGACGGACGGACGCACGCACGCACACACGCACGGACATGACCAAACCTATAAGTCCCCCCGGACGGTGTCCGTGGGGACTAATAAAACAACTCTTGAGCGTTATTGCGTTTCTGAAGTTACGCAACACCTGATCTTGAATCTAGGGACGATGCGAAAATACACCTACAGATGCTACGCTGCAAAATTCACAATTTACAAGTTACAAGTAGAATAATGTTCACTGCAGGCACGTCTCTTCGTGATTCATCACTGGATATTTCAACAGATAAAGCAAAAATAGGAAATTATATTATATCATGCTACCATGCGCCATTCTGATTGGGCGAGAGCTCATTCCACCGATGCTAAAATACTGTTTTAGCAGTGCTAAAACGGGCCCCTTAACTAGCATTTTCGAAAATTGCCCAGTCTGTGCATTTGAACGTACCGAAATAAACTTAAACCGAAACAGTCCGCTTTGTTTCAAAGACCAAAGTCCGAATTTCGAGACTCGGATAAAATAATGGGTCTGTAACTCACCTCTTGGTGAAAACAATTTGGGTCAATGACGAAAGACACCTCTGAAGCAGCACATTTGTGTTTGATGTACACAAATCATTGCATTAGGGCAACGGCGCACCGTGCACTTGTGCGCACCTTGCTTGATTCAGCGAGCTCTTTAAAATGAAGCTAGTATTAATTCGTTCATACACAAATAAATTGACACTTCATCACAGTAACGGTATGTCAGACATGCTTTGCCAAAGTTTGGGCTGTAACAGACGAGGATGTTCTAACGATGTAGACCAAGAACTTCAAAATAACAATGGGATTATTCCTGGTGACTGCGACGAAATGCAACAAGCAGTGTCAGCGTCCAGCTCTCACTGAATCGGGCAGCAAACTCCGCAAAACCGTTGATCACAGTTGCCGTCATCCCAAGTCTGGATTATTTCAAAACTACCAATAGCTGCTTTCGCATTATTTTCATGATTTTATTTTCAAACCAGGGTTTGTTCGTTTAAATGTACTTGCTGAAGGACGTGTATTTGAAGTATCACTGCTCGCTGATTTGGACCATGCCTACACGTTTTAACAGGTTTAATAATACACCCGTGGCCACTTTAGTGTTGATTTTATTAAGCCTGTCTGCAACAAGCAGAAATTCTGTTTGTATAAACGAAACAAAGTGGTGATCGGTGTAATAAATGTAAGGTTCACTATCGGCACCCTACTTTTGGATTGAGATAACGTTCTACTAAAATGTCTCGCCTGCCCAATTCAAATCGATCACAACACTGCACTGTAGACACGCTGTAAGTCTGCACTCCAACGATGAACATCAATAACAACGGTCGCTAATATATCATAGGGGCAAATACTTCAGTGAGGACGTAGCAAGCTTGATTGTTCAAAATATAAGAGATTGTGGTGGCAGTCCGGCACCTAGCGAAGTATCACGAGGAGCTTACAAAGAAACAAGCAAGCGTTTTAAGGATAAGCGTGGAGGGAGCCAGAAAAGTTTGGAAGAGATGAATATGTATCAGGACAAGTTCCCTTCAACCGGGATGAGAAAAGTGTCGTTCATATGGTTACACACATGTGAATACATGTACATGTAAAATGCTACACCGACTGTACTTTACTCTTACCTTTTCACTCGTACCAAGTGAAATTGGAGTACGTATATTCACGGTTTGTAGGAAAGAAACATGGCTTAGTGCAAGTGAATGTTTATTTCGAAAGTTTTGCAGTCAAGACGGGCGATGTCTGTAATTTAATCGCTAACATTTTCAAAGTGGCATTTCCTCAATTCCCGCGTCTGAACAAAGTCTGAACACGACACTTGCGATACACACTATAGTATCGTTGGTATTCATTCACTGCAATATTGAAATCGGCACAAAATGTGTGATGTTCTCTAACACTGACTACATTTGAAACACATGAATTTTAGCAAGATACTGAGTACTGATAGGGCAAATGCTGTGGTCAACATCATTTGTATACAGTGTATTTTATAATCACTCCGTAATTTCAGGCTAATCGGCGTGTCCACGGGGTACCGATAGTAGGATCATTATCACCACTGATACAGGGTAAAGTAACCGTTTTATCACCCTTCTGCAGACAGAAATTCTGCTTGTACCAGACAGGCTCGATCAACACTAAAGTGGCCACGGGTGTAAATGGGTGCCGCGCCCATAAAATGGCGCCCCACGGGAAAGTACAAAAAAAGTATTTTCCTGCACATATACATCGTGATCATAACAGAAACAAGTATGATGTCATTTTCTTGAATGCATCACATAGGTGGCTAACATTTTGTTGTTGTAATCTTTATTTTCTCTGTCATATAACAAGTTTTTTAAAATGGCGGGAATCTAAAATGACGTTAAAACCTTTGAATTTACATGCCACTCACGACAGTCATGGCCGCAGCGTTATACACTTTTTCAGTCTCTAATGGGTCTTA
>LD343662.1:480289-503143 GCA_001465055.1 Ptychodera flava | reverse complement strand
TTTTGTTCAGTTTATACAATTGCGTTCTTGTTCTACTCCCTACAGCATATTGAGCTGTCCAATATTCAGCTTGCCAACACAGCCTACATGTACCATGCATTTGTATCATTCAATTATCACCAATATTTAGACAAACGGGGGCTTTGTTGACAAACTGAATATTGTGTTTTTCAGCAGCATGCTGTAGAGAGACTCCAAGAAACTGTGTTTGATACATTGCATAGAAATATTGAAAAATTATCAAAGTTGTTACAAGGCCAACTTTTTTTACGAAAATTTAATGGCATTCATATATATTTAGATTTTTTCGAGATTAAAGACATAAAATGCGACAAAACGGTTCTAGATTTTGTTTAATTATTACTAACATTAGACCACTGGACAACATCAAAATGTTGGGAGTCAAAATATTTTCAGGTCCCCCCTATAGGCAGAGCAAAACTTTCAAGTCTCCCCTCGACTACCCGAAAAATTTTCGAATCCCCTCCTGAATTCCTCCAGCCCCCCCCTCACCATTTTTTTGAACGCGGTCTAAGGGAGATTTGGGGGCCATTCAGGTTGTCAGTAGTTGATTAAAACTTCAACAACCCAGCACCGTCCTTCCGCTCTGTTGCCCCTAAATAAAACTAAAACTATACTATACATGTAATGGAAGAAATAAAAAGATGACCATGATTACAGTATCAGCAAGATGTTTTATTTGTGAATCGCTTAACTGTCTTTAGTATAGATTTTCACCAGTTTGATGATGTTCCTGTACTTGTTCACGGCATTTGTAATTTTGATTTGCCCTATTTGGTTAGTGACTTTCAACATCGCCCATCACCAAATGATTGCCGCGGAACTAAACCACAGTTTTTGCGCTTTTTTCTTGATCACAATCTGGTTGACGATCATTGCGATTGTGACATTGTGCCCTCAAAATCTTCAGCACCTCTTGTACATTAGTGTTGCAGATTATTTTTAGCATTTGTATACGGTGCAATCATAATAGTCCCACATACGTCGAAGTACGCATCCGGGACTGGTTCTGGAAGCGAACTGGTACTGGTCCTGGAAGCAAGCTCGGATTGGTCCTTGAGGCCAACTGGGACCAGTCGTTGAAGGATACTGGCACTGGTCGTTGAAGCAAACTAAACCGGTCCTAGAGGCCAACTGGGAAAGGTCCTAGAGTGCATTTTGAGCAAACTTGCAGTCCCAGTTGGCAGTCCTAGTTGGGGTTTGAGCTACCCTTTTGTTTTGAAAAAGATAAATTTATTCCAAGAAAGTGGCAAATAAAACACATCTACATAACTGTGAATGTTTTAAACGAGCGAACATGTCTGAAAAAAATAGTCGTTTAACTAAAGAGAAGAGAAAGAAAATGTCAAAAAAACCCATATCTTCTTATCAATGCATTCATGATGCAGCCTCATCCTTCAGGACACAGCCTTCTCCTTCAAGTCTTACAAGGCTTGAGAAACTTTGTGATAAAATGCTCATCATATAAGTGATAGCATTTTAATTGCATACATAGGATTGGAGGGTAACTTTAATCCCATCAAGAGTAGCTTAATTTTTAGTATTCCAAACTGTGTATTTCACAAAGGAAGTGATACTGTATATTGAGTATGTCTGATGTTGCATTATGATGTTTGAGCTACCCTTATATAGTATCTGACCTGAGGCAACAGAGCTCTCTATAGTCTTACCCGTACTTAAATTTGTTTATTTCAACAAGGTCGCAAATAAAACAAATCTACATAACTGTGAATGCGTTAAAATTAAAATGCAACTTGTCTGAAAAAACCCCAAAAAATCAGTCATTTAACTACAAAGATCATCATACAAATGCATTCAGGGTGCATTCTTCTCCTTCAAGTCTTACAAGGCTTGAAAACTTTGTGATAAACTCCTCAGCTTTGTAGTATTTTAGTTTATAGTTTATTTCTTACCCTTACGTACCCGACCTTGAGGCAATAGAGCCCTCTATAGTCATACCCTTTCATATCTGACCTGAGGCAATTGAGCCCTCTATAGTCATACCCTTTCATACCTGACGCGAGGCCCTCCTATAGTCATATGTTAATGAAGTTCCCCTTCTGTAACTCCTTGGCGAACATCTAGATATAATCTGAATAGTTTATTGATATATTGTCCTCTGTTATCAAGCTAATTAGCGAGGAAAGTCCAAAGTCCTGAAACGGCAGATTTTACAGCACATCAGACAAAGGTCAGAGAATTATAAACCAGATGTAGGATTAGTCTTTTTCATTACGCTCCGTAAACAATGTCTTCCCATTTTCACCAATAGATGGTGCCATTCCCAATTACTGAGCACTGAATTCTAATAAGGGTGCCCTGCACAGCTGCAATCATTCCACTGTCATGCTACAGAGAGAAATTAATCATAATGTCGCGGGCGCTCTGTTCCCGTTTTGACTTTCTAAATCCGTGAAGAAGAACAAGCAAAGGTCCTCCAGTAGTGCTGTTTGCATGGATGCAGTTGGCGAGGCTGATATTAACAACGCTGCAGTCAAACAGGAAATAGGCCAGGACTCACAACTGGATGATGAGGTCAATATAGTCATACCCTTTCAAACCTGACCCGAGGCCCTCATTGCAAGGAAAGTCCAAAGTCCTGAAATGGCAGATTTTACAGCACATCAGACAAAGGTCAGAGAATTATAAACCAGGTGTAGGATTAGAGGAGGAGTCTTAGTTATGCACATCTTGGCTTCAATCATTAACACCATCTTTACACAGAAACGATTACCTGACGTTTGAAAGAATGGGATTACTACACCAGTCTTCAAGAAAAAACCCAGATCTGATGATGCATCCTCTTACAGAGGCATCATCATCATTCCAGTTATCACAAAAATTATAGAAATCATCATCAAAGATTTAATACAGCCATCTTTACTACAGCTGACATCCATTCCAGTTATCACAAAAATTATAGAAATCATCATCAAAGATTTAATACAGCCATCTTTACTACAGCTGACATCCATTACAGTTTGGTTTCACCACTGGCATTTCCCCGATGTATTTTGCATTTCTTCTACAAGAATCTTGTTCCAACTCAAAACTCGAAAAGTCTCATTCTGCTGTCGCTTTATTAGATGCGAAGTCTGCATTTGATGTGGTGAACCATGCAAGCTTATTTCAGAAACTGTTTCTTACTGGCGTACAAGGACCTTTATGGCTCCTCATCAGAAATCTATATGATAAAGCTACAACTCAGATCAAGTGGCATGGTGATCGCTGTAACCCAATCATCATAACACAGAGTGTTCGTCAGGGAGGCATACTGTCAACTGATCTTTACAAACTGTACATTAATGATCTACTTAATAATATACAGTCAACAAGTGCTGGAACTTTAATCGGTTCTATTAACTGTTCTTCACCTACCTGTGCAGATGATGTCACCTTGATATCGAACAATCTTTCAGATCTCCAGCTTCTGTTAAATATTGCCAGCGATTATAGCTTATTGCAGTTTTATGAAATGCAACCCCTTAAAGTGCTGTTCTCACTAATTTCAAAAGTGCTCAAAAGTACTCTCTACAAGGAACCACATTACCCAGTCCGGAAACTGCAGTTCATCTTGGTATACACAGAGGCTCCAAACTGACTGTTTCTAAGATAACCATTGAGTTTAATATACAGAAAACCAGGAGAGCCTTGTATTCACTACTCGGATCTGGTCTACATGGTATCAACGATCTAAGTCCACTAGCCTCTATCCATTAAATCAATACTAATGTTTTACCAGTCCTACTGCATAGAACAGAAAGTTTTATTTTTATTAAGCTGCACATATCCATTCCTGAAGACTTCTATGAAAGAACACTAAAGCGAATTCTTGGCCTACCAGACAGAGTTGCGGATCCTGCTCCGTACATTATTCTTGGTACACTTCCAATCGAAGCATTAATACATCTTAGAAAATTCACCTTGCTACGAAATATTTGCATTAATCCAAATACCATACTCTATGAGGTTACAATCCGACAGGTAGTGATGCAAGGATTCTCTGCCAACAGCTGGTTTGCTGATACTCGCTCGTTGTTATCCAAATACGATTTACCTTATATACATTTCATCATGAAGAATAAGCCAACCAAGATTCATTGGAAAAATCTAGTAAAGCAAAGGATCTACAGTTACTGGGCAGATGTCCTATACACACAAGCACAGTTTTAATTATCATTGCATTATCTCTCCAATAAAATACAGCCAACACTTCATCCACATTCCTCTGTGGCAACTGTTTCTTCTGCTCCTTATGATACACGGACAGTCCTTATTCGTTTAAGACTGTTAACGGGAACATATACACTTCAAAGCAACCGTTCAGTATTTAACCAACTTGTCAGCTTTGCCTTGCTGCATCTGAAGATAGACAACATTTTATTTCATCCTGTAATAGTCTCTGACACATCTGGACAAAGTAAATTGCGCTACTACAGAGTAGCCTCTGTCATCGCTGCTACATTAACTTAACTGGTCTGTGGTCCAACGAACATGCTCTGACCTGTTATATCCTGGAACCTACCTCAGTGCTCAATACAGCCAGCTGTAATTGTTATTATAAACGAGAAAAGTACATTAGAGTACAGTACCTGTACGTGCTCAACGATGCAAGACTGAATATATTGAACAGCTGAGAAGACACACCAGCATCCAGCATCTGGAATCCTGATATCAGCAGTATTCTTTTACCTTTGTAGTTAGCATTGAATCCTGGTCCAGCTTTGCCGTCAAGTAGTTGACTAGTTGCGAAACGGACATTCTTGCTCAGCTGGTGGGACAGCTGTCTCAACTAGTGAGTCAGACTAAAGCCAGCCAGGCGATTATGGCAAATTTCTTTGCATCGCAAGTTCCGGCCAGACAAGAAACTGAAAGTGTGACTGGTACTAGTTATGCTAGCAGCGCACTCCCATGTGTTTATGTGCCCCGTGAACAGAATTTGCCACTGCCGTTTTCTCCAAGTCGTAAGACTGCTCGTTGTTCTGATTGTGAGTATGAAACTGAGTTGGATTATTTTGAGAGTTGAGATGACTATGATCGGGAGGATTTTCCTGAGTCATTTCAAGCAACAGCTGCACCCGCATCGGGGATGACAGCCGAGGGTGAGTTAGATGCCATATTTGATGACGTACCTGGCCATATTTCGGGTCCGGTGACTTGGCCAGTTGCTCAGACTTTTGTGGACTGGTTATCGCAAAGAGTAAATAAGCAGTTGTCTCCGAAACAGTTACAGGATTTGCAACAAAACCTAACAAAACCAACTTCACACAGAAGTTTAATCTGGTCCACTGCACCAAATTTTCGTAATTATGGCAGACCCTATTATAAGACTCACCAGGTTTTGCTCTCAGCATTGCACCCTGTTATCAAGGTGTTGGAACTTGTGTGTTCTTCTCAGTTTCAAGCTGACAATTATCCAGAAATAAAGAAGCAAATCAAATCTGCTTTGTCTGATGCAACTCATCTACTCACAACATCGAGTTGTATGATGGCTACGTTACGGCAGGCTAGAATGAAGCCTCTTTTTCGCCCAGAGCACAAAGATATTCTACAGACAGCAAAGCCCATCATGAAAGGTTTCTTTGGTGGTGATATGGTCAAGGCTATCAATGAGACCAAAAAGTCGGTGAACGCTTTTCGCAGTGTCACTGAAACAAGAGACAGGTCTCAACGTAGATATGACGACAGGAAGAGACTCTCATATAGTAACAAAGGCTACTCTTCCTATGATGACCAGAAGAAAGAGTACAACATCAAGCGCAAACAGGATAGAGACTATGATTCCTGCAAGGGTAAATGTCGTGGCAGAGGTAAGCCCACAAAGGAGTATTGACAATGATTTTCCACTTGTAAACTTGCCACATGCAGGGAGACTCCAGCATTTGGTGGACGAGTGGAAAAAGATTACAAACAGTTCATGGATTTTAACAGTCATAAAAGGCTATAGACTTCAGCTAACCAATACCCCTTTTCAGGTAACCAAGCCGGTGTCAACTGCACGTTCAAAGACAGAACTTATGAATATTCAGGAAGAAATAGAGCTCCTATTGTCAAAGCAGTCGAGCCAGTACAGCCACATCCAGACCAATTTCTGTCCAGGATTTTTGCAATTCCAAAGAAATCTGGAGGGATGCGTGTCATCATAGACCTGAGGGAGTTGAACAAATTTATAAAAAAGATAAAATTTCGCATGGAAGGCCATCATTTTATTCAGGAGGTTTTCGATCAAAACGATTACATGATGTCCATCGACTTGACTGATGCCTATCATATGATACCCATACACCCAGATCACAGAAAGTATCTGTGTTTCCAGTGGCAAAACCAACTGGTATCAGTATACATGTCTCTCTCGTTCGGTCTGATGTCTGCTCCTCGCATCTTTACAAAGGTGCTACGAGTACCCATATATGGCACACGTAATTAAACAAGGAATTGTATGCAGCAGCTATATAGACGATGTATTCAACAAAGCGGAGTGCAAGGAGGGGTGTCTTCAGAACACCAACGTTTTACTGTCTCTGCTCAGCAAGCTGGGTTCATTCCCAACGAAGGCAAGTCTCACTTGGTACCAACAAAGCAACTTCTACACCTTGGCCGTTTGTACAATACAGAAAACATGACTGTGTCGATATCGTTGGGAAAACTCCTCAAAATAGCTGCAATGGCCACAGCCATGCAAGCAAAACGCTTAGTATCCCTCAGGCAAATAGCACATATGCTAGGATTGATAGACGATGCGAGAGGAGCAATGAAGATTGCAGCAGCACACTATCGTGCCCTCCAACAGCAGTTGTACCACAGTCTACTAGAACATTCTTGGGATCATCAGATCTGTCTGAATCAAGAGGCACATGCCGACTTACAATGGTGGATCCACAAAGCTCCAAACTTCAACGGTCACCCTATTCAGTTTCAGCCCCCCAGTTTGATAATCCAGTCAGATGCCTCCCTGTCAGGGTGGGGTGCCGTATGTGCCAGACAGACTGTTCAAGGCAGGTGAACAGCAGAGGAAAAGAAGCAGCACATCAACTTCCTGGAGCGTCAGGCAGCCAAGTTGGTGCTTCAGTCTTTTCTCCGAAATCGAGAAAGTTTATAGGGGTGAAGTTACAACTGGACAATTCAGTTGCCGTGGCTTATCTGAAACACAAAGGGGGTGCAAATTCTCCCAAGCTCTGTGCCATAGCTCTAGAAATATGGGAATTTTGCGAACTACGAAACATTTGGTTGATAGTGGAAGTACCTGCCAGGGATATCAAATGTGTTAACGGATGAGCAATCCCGGCAGTTTTGGGATCATCACGATTACCAGTTACATCCAAGAATTTTCCAAAGGATTTCATGACAAACTTTTTGTTTGGAGATCGACATGTTTGCAAGCCGCATCACAAGCCAACTACCTCAGTACGTCTCCTGGACGATTATAGATCCCCAAGCAAAAGCAGTGGATGTGTTCTTGTTGGTGTGGACAAACAAAAACATTTACATGGTTCCTCCTCCACCACTAATATCAAAGTGCCTGCAGAAGATACGCAAGGACAAGGCCAGGGCTGTTATGATAACACCAGTTTGGCAAAAAGGACCATGGTATCCACTATTACTACAATCGTCATTTCAACATCCACTTCTATTCCAAGAACACAGAGACCTAGCTGTTACTAGGACCACACATGGGGAGACCTCCCAGAGTAAATCTGTTACCACTTGCCGTGTGGATGCTATCAGGCGACATTACAGAAGTCTAGGTTTTTCAGCAAGAGCTAAAAAATCCTCATCAAGGCAGTCCGTCACTTCCAGACAATATGATTTCAAATGGAAGAAATTTGCAAGCTGGTGTATTGAACGAAATGTTGATCCGATTTAATGTCCTGTGACACTTATAGTGGAACTTTTTACAGAACTTTTCCACGAGAAACATCTTACCTACAGTACCCTGAATGGTTAAATAGTGCTGCCATTTCATCAGCACATTTGAAAATGGATGGGAAGTCTATTGGTTCACATTCTGCTATTATTGATTTTTTTAGGGGAATATTTCATATTCGTCCTGTTCCGAAGTATCTTGTAACATGGGATGTTTCCAAGGTATTGCGTTATCTGAAGTCTCTGCACCCAAGTTCAATGTTGAGTTTTCAACTTTCAAGACTGTTATGTTGATCGCGCTGATATCCTCAAACAGAGGTCAGACGCTTGCCAGTCTGGATATTAGGTTTTGCTATATGACTGATAACTTTATTTTGTTCATTTTTCCGCAGCTGACAAAGACTTCGTCAGTTGCAAAACCTTGTAAAACTGTTAAGTGTTTTAGATTTCAAGATAAGTCTCTAGATGTGAGACACAGTACGTGAAGAAGTACATCTACAGAACACGCCGTTACCGAGACCTTGCAGTCACAAAGGGTGGGAGCCAGCCATCACAGCTTTTTCTGTCATTCAGAAAGCCATATCACCCAGTCACATCACAGAAATAGCCAGATGGGTACGAACAGTTATGGCCGATGCTGATATTGACACTGGTCATTTTAAGGCACACAGTACTAGAGCAGCAGCTTGTACAGCAGCTCTACACAAAGGAGCAACATTAGCACAGATTCTGCAACTTGCAGATTGATCAGATAGTACAACGTTCACAAGGTTCTACCGTAGACATAGAGACACTTCTGAAGTTGGCTACCCTATTCTCTGTTCTGCTTCACAGCAGTAGCAGGTAACCTTGATGATACTACCATTATTTTCATTCCGCCTAGCTTGGTAGTCAGCATTGTTTGGTAGATACATGGAGCATGATGAAAACGACTAAAAAATTTGCCTAAACTTACCTTGAAGTGCAAAATATAAGTCTCTGAATGGAGCTCTTCTCTCCCACCGTCCCGGCTCCATGAAAATGGGAGTAAATTTTGCCTTTGTGCTTTAACTATTGCTGCAATAGCTTATGTGCATATAGTTTTGGTGTAGTTGCCATTACCACCCATTACATTTACTTACTCTTTTAACTTGCTATGGCAAAGTGGTATTGCTGTGGAAAGAAAAATTGCAGAAAGAATTGAAGAACGTGCACTGCTCTTGAAAAAAGTCGAAAAAACAGCAGTCATGGAAATGACAATTCATTGTACAAGGACTGTTGTTTACAACATTGTTAGTGGTAGGATGGGCAGTCATCGTTATATGAAGTCTTACTGATCCTTGTTTTATTGTGCTTTCCTCAGTTCAAGCAAGGGGCTGTAACGGCCACCAAAATGACGAAGCCAGCACAGGCCCCGACCAAGGCCCCAATGATAATGAAGTCGTACCTGTCTCATCAAAGTACGCTGCCCAAGTTACCAGTGCCACCATTACAGCAAACCTTATACAAGTACCTTCTTGCAGTGCAACCACTGCTTTCAGAGGATGAATACACAAATACTAAACAGGTGAGGATGGACATTTTCAACTTTTGTTTGAGTTTAATCCTATGCAGTTTGTATAAATCGGTGGTGATATAATTTTTGGCCCATTTTTCACTTTCTGTGGCAGCAGTTTATATATCTCAGGAGATGTTTCTTAGATAAAGTCACATATGAGTCCCTTCTGTCATAGTGAAGTTTGATCCAAAGAAAAGATGCTGCATTTCTGAAGGTAAAAGCAGAGGTGTTTTTACCCTTCCACACCCATGTTCCCGTAAAGAGGTCCAACTTTTCCAAGAAAACAGTGGGATTCTACCAATATGCAGTGATTAAAGGGGTTAAATCTTCTATTTGCAATGTTAGCCACTTAAATCATGGATACCAGAAAAGTTGCAAATTGTCAGATGTATGTTGTGTTGTCAACTTGCCAGATTGTGGATGAGTTTGGTAAACCAGGCGGACTAGGGGAAAGCCTTCAAATGAAACTCTGGCAGAGAGCTCAGAAAACGGAAAGCTGGGTAAGTGGATTGTCATCTGTTCTCCATGAAATTGCTTGCAAATCTTTTTTGCCTAAATTAGGAACTGATAGCTGAAGGTAGTATGCACCTCAAAAGTGAAAGACTTAAACTTTCGCTCAAACTTTCCTTAATGAAACTTTCGGCCATTCTCTTAGTAAATCAAGAATAAAAATCGGCATCGACATGCAAATTGTGGTGCTAGAGAAACAGATAACCCGAGATTAACCAATATTTAAATTTCAAAATGGCTGCCATCCCTGTGTTAAAGTTCCATTAGCTGTATCTTCTTGCAATTTTTCCGTTAGTTTTGATTGAAATGATCACTGGCTCATGTTGAATAGCCTGTCAAATAACAGAGAATCGCATATTTTTCGGAAACATTACGTGCCCTACAACTAAATAACATGTGATTTTACAACGAAATTTTCAATTTTTGTGTGGACAGAAATACAAATTCTGTTGACACGCGGATTGCAACGTAGGCATTCTTCTGCACCTGCGCGAGCCATTCACAGCGATTTCAAAATAAATATTCATTGCTTATGCCCGGTACGTACGTCGTAGTCCATTGTCCGAGCACGTTGCGTAGCCAGATGTCTGGCAATCCATGACGCAATGTTGTTTTGATCCCACAATAAACGGGAACTTGTAAATCTGGCGTGATCGCGGCGTCAACATTACCTGCGTTCTCCCCAGCACGCTGAGCATGCCAGACATCAACAAACGAGCTCGGAAGGGCAACACGTTTGAACAAAAATTAGCAGTTTTATGTGGCTATAACATCACTAATCATGTTTATTTCTTCGTAAAACAACATTTTGCAACAAATATGAGCCTCCAACATGGAATTTTCCGAGGTAAAAAATGGTCAAAAGTTACAAATAATGGCCCTTTAAGTCTATGGAGAAAAAATAAAAATTTCGATTTTCAGAAAGCTAAACCGGTGAAATGTTTTCTTACACCAAGAGCTTTATCAGAAGAGAATTGTAAAAGTGAGAGATTCTGAATATCTGCCCCCAAAGTGCGATCTACCCTTAATGACATAGCAATGGATTCAAATTTTATTGCTCTGAGAGAAACAGTTGAATCAGGGAATATGATGTGGCAAAAGTATTGTTGTACTTCATTTCAAATTGCCAAAGGAGGAAGACTAGTTGATTTCCGCCTTAAATCTTATCAAGTGACCAGTCTAGTTACTGAAACACAGACTTTTATCATTAGATCTAAATATTTGCTGAAGAACATGCACTTCTTGATTTCATTACTTTAATACAATGAAGAATGGGACATTTTATTACAGTGGCCTTGAAAAATGAAATCAGTAATGTAATCTATCATGATTAATGTATGAGTTATGGAGTACAAATATTGGCTGTGTTTTGAAAGTCAAGGAACCGTATATGTCATGAGGATTAACATAGAAATCTTGCATGAATGAGATAAAATTGTTGATATTCATGTACATGCTTGTTGCTTGACAGGACCCGCAATTTGTGTTCCCTGTGGTGGCAGATTTTGAGAGAAAACTGACAGACTGATATCGACAGCTGATATCATGACTGAAACTGCACACACCCCTCTGAGATAGCACAAATTTCTGTGACATGATTATCATTTGTAAAGCAAGATCTTGCATTTGAAAAGTCATGATTAAAGTTTGTCCAAATCTGAGTTATTGAAGTTTCACTGTCAAAAACTTTTAATGACGTAGTTTGCTGTATTTTTGTTCTGTCTCTAAAATAAAGTATGTCCTACTTCCCAAATCATATTGAAATGTCTTGTGTTCACTTATCAATACAACCTATATGTCAAATGCATTTGTTGACATCTGTATTTTAGTCTGGATTTTAGTTTATTTGTAAACAATAACATAATTGCTTTCTGTACACAGTGTTTTGAGTTGGCAAGTGCTGTAATTTTTCCATATCAAAATTTTAGTGAAACATTTTACAAATTTTCATGATTTTTTTCTGTAATTGATAATTTTGGACCAAATAGATATGATTTTCTCGTTGACAACAGTTTTGGATCAAAATCTTTCGGAAAAATCTGACAAAAATGTCTAGATCTGAAAAAATTGGTCTGGGTTATATTTCATGTTGGCATCAAAAACTGACTGTGGTACTCAAAGGGTTAAGGGAGAAAAATGTAGACACTCATTTGTTATACAGAACAAAGGTAATATGAATATTGTCAAGAGTTACAGCTATTGCTTCCTTAAATGACTTTCTGTGCTTCCCTTTTAAGTCCTTTGGACCCTGTGGTCCAAAGGACTGAAATTCAGTCTTATATGGTCACTCGGGCACATATCTCAGACAATCGTTTTTCTTTTTTTGATTGAATCAATGTAACGTCACTGTTTTTAGCTTTTTTGTAAAAACTAGTATTTTTAATTTGTCCTCAAAACCACCGATTTATGATTTTTATGTTTGGCAAGGGCTTTCGTATAGTCAGAAATGTTCAAAGTTTGGTGATGCATGCCTTGTATTATTTTTAAATAATACTTTTATCCATTCTCAGTTGTCAGAATGGTGGTTACATGCGGCATACCTAGACATCAGGTCGCCAGTGGTGATCAATTCAACTCCTGGCATAGCTTTTCCTCTGCAAGACTTTGCCGACCAAAAGGAACAACTCAGGTCTGTCGCTCTGTATATGATATGTTGACATGATTGGCAAAATGTGAGAAAAATATAAACTGGCAAATACATGTAAGATATCCTTAAGTATTCCCAATTTGAAGCAGATAAGTTCTTTTTCAATATCTCCGATCACAGGGTTTGTGAGGACTGAACTTTTAGGAAGTATATTTTATCATCTTCACGGCTAATCTTTTAGGCTCTTCACACTGTTTTATCATGTCACTAGAATGTACATGTATCTGCCCGTTAGAACCCAAACTGGCTTTCATCATACACTGGTATCTCATTTGCGTTATCATGTCAACCAGATCTCACAGGTCTGGGTGAGAAATTAGTTGGTCGTGGGTCTTATTCCACTAGATTTGCATTCCCCTGCGCATTCTTCCTCATGTACTGTTGAGACCTACTTGCAGTTGCTTTAGTTAAAAGACGTTGGTGGCAGGTATTAAATTATAGTAGCAACAATTCACTCCAGTAACCAAGTGCACTGCCAATACTTTATGCCACTGCTGACATTTTTTGAATAAACATGACTGATTTTCCTGTTTTTACCATATATGAAGTATATGCAAATGTACAGCAACCAGGTACCTTAACCTTACTTGTACATAATCAGCTGTAACTGTTGTTGCAGGTAAAAGTTTTGTACAGTCAAATCTTTTTTACTGATCACCATGGCACCAGACATGATTAGCATTGCAAAACCATAATACTGTCTAGAGAAAAGTGACTAAAGATGTGATATCACAAAAACGTGATTTTGACATTTTGTATTTTTTCTTCTATAATTCAGGTTTGCATCTAAATTGATTGCTGGTGTCCTGGATTACAAAGTGATGGTAGACAGGTGAGAGAGTCAAAAGTCATGTGATGGTCATGTGAATGTTTTCAATAGTCATGTGACAGTTACAGCAAAATGGCCAACATTAATAAACACAAAGATTATTTTCGGAAGGCTATTGGGCAACTTAAAGGGGGAGTTCACCAAGGATGATTTTCACATATGTGCTAGCTTTGTGGTCACTTACCCCGGAAAAGCTATTTTCGCCATTGTAACTCGCGCGATGTGTTACAAAAACCGATAAAAATAGTACAGGAAGTTGCATTTTAGTGCTTCACCAACTCAATGTAATTTGAATCATGGGAAAAAGCTCCAGGACTGGAGCTTGCATCACGTGATATGGAAGGGACCATCTTCCAGATGGGTATGGCATTGTCGACGCACCCACGCTAAAAACCAGGCTGTGCGTTTTTACATAACTATTGTTTATACTGAGTATCCTAGCATAAACGATGAATCACTTGTAATAAACTGTCCACTGTCAGATTTTGTGTTGCTGTTTACTACTAACCACCGAATCTACCACAAGCTTTCCCGGTCGTTTGACAATGGAGTGGAGTGATAGTTCTGACTATATTCTTATAACCATATATTCCTGAAGGTTGTGGTGAATTCGGTAGTTAGCAGTAAACAGCAACACAAAATCTGACAGTGGACATTTTATTATAAGTGATTCAACGTTTATACAAGGATACTCAGTATAAACAATAGTTAATGTAAAAATGCACAGCCTTTTCCAGGGTAAGTGACCACAAAGCTAGCACATATGTAACAATCATCCTTGGTGAACTTCCCCTTTGAAGAATTATTTCATGCCAATGGGGGTCACTGTATTTAGAATTTGTCGATGTTCATTTTTCACCTTTTTTGCATGAATAAACAATTTAACCCTGCCTTTACTTTTTCTGTTATCTCTCGCTAGTGAAAATCTTCCAATTGACATGATGGGTGGACAGCCGTTATGCATGGACCAATATTACAAAATCTTGTCTTCATGTCGGATCCCTGGCCCCAAGCGAGACTCTGTTGTGGTGTATCCAGGCAACAAGGCCAATGCACCTAAGCACATCATAGTCATACATAATAACCACGTGAGTATAACTGTTACCCATGTGACTGTCACATGACCAGTTTCAAGTAATTGTGGTCTGTCATAAGTGGGTGTTTGAAGGTCACATGCTGATCTTTGCATGTGTGAAGGTATATGTACTTTTTTCTACACCTTTGTCAGAATGCTGCCATGTTCGTCAATGTTATTCATCAATAGTTGTTGTTATTATCTGACATTTTCTTATGTTTATTCTTGATTTAGTTTTTTACCTTAGATGTGTACTACCCAAGCGGTAAACCTCTTGGCATTGATGAGCTGTTTGCACAGTTGGAGAAGATTATCAACATGTCACCCAAGAGGGCAAGACCAGTCGGTATTCTCACCACTGAACACAGGAACACATGGGGCAAAGCCTACAGGAAACTCAGAAAATTAGGTATCCCTCTTTTTAAGGAAGTAGATAAATGACATTTGTGATATAAAAATTGTAAATTTTGGTCAATTATTACCACTTTGCCCACATTGCAGCATTTGTTACTTTCGAAATTTTCCTAAGAGTACCGGTATTGTTCTGAGGCAAGTAAGACTTAGTACAACGCTTCTACGATGGTTACCCCCTGGAAGTGAATCCACCTGACACTCACCCTATTACCTGGCCCATGCCCTGAGTGGGTTGATGTGCAATGTAGATGTGTATCCAGGGGGTGACTGTCCTCACACCAACATACCTGTGTATTGCCAAACCAATGGTGTTTACAATAATTATCATTTGGAGACTTGAGATAAATGGAACTGCGGCACTTTAACTTCAACTGCGTCACTGTCAAAGGGCTGACACAAGGGCTGACATTTCGTACATGTATCTCTGCTTTCAGACAAGGCAAACAAGAAAATTCTAAAAGAAATAGAGAGGTCCATATTTGTACTTTGCCTCGATGAACACACAGACAACATCCCGCTTGATCAGAGGCTCAGTGAACTGGCGTGTCAGATGTTGCACGGCGGTGGTAGCACTAAAAACAGTGGAAATAGATGGGCCGATAAAACGTTACAGGTAGAAAACATTTCTTCAGAAGAGAATTTCAGTGAAGGTTATATGCACCTTAAAACAGAGTGCTTAGACTTCTCAAACTTTCGTCAATGAAACTTTCAACCAATGTAAACAGAAAATCAGGGGTCACTGTGCAAATTTTAGGGTTAAAGAATCAATACACAGCTAAATCTCTAAACTAGGTTTTTAGTCCCCCGGACAAAGGCCTGGGAGACTTTTGGTTTGGGTTCCATCTGTTCATCTGTCCACGCAGATATCTCGAACATGTCTGAGCCAATTCCTTTCAAACTTTGTAAAAGGATGATACACTATGACATACATATGCACGCCCCTTGTTTTGGGTGTCGTATGCAAAATTAGTGCTACTTTGCATAATCAGTGATTTTTGAAAAAAAAAGAGCTGTGTTGTATCAATTAATAGCTACTTTGCATATTTGATAAATTTTTGTAATTAGGGTGCTGTGTCAAAAATACCCAATCAGTGCTGTGTCAAAAATACCCAATCAGTGCTGTGTCAAAAATACCAAATCAAATTTGATGAAACATGATACACATGTTGATATACCAGAGCTGTCACAGTATGCAAACACATTTAGTAGGATATGTAATTTAATTGCTAATTTGCATATTTAATGAATTTTCATAATTCCAATTTTATATCACTAAATACCGACTCAAATTTTATGAAACTTGGTACAGATATTCATATACCAAAGCTGTAAATGTGTGCAAAATAATTTTGCAGGTTCATGTCATTAAATTGCTAATTTGCATATTTCATGAATTTCTGTAATTAAGGAAATATGTCTCGAAATACTGCAGTAAATTTGAAGAAACTTGGTAAAGATGTAGATCTCAAAGTGTTGCAATAGCGAACAAAGATATTCAGCAGTATCTTGTCGATTAATTGCTTATTTGCATGTTTAATGAACTTTCCTAATTAGTGTGATATGTCCAGAAATATTGCACTAAATTTGATGTAATTCAGTACAGATGTTGATCTCAAAGTGTTGCAGTGGCATGCAAAGACATTGATCATATCATGTCAATTAAATATGTATTTGCATATTTAATGAATTTTGATAATTAGGCTGATACGTCAAGAAGTGGTTCATCAGATTTGTTGAAACTTGGTATAGATGTTAAGCTCATATTGCTTTTACATGTGTAAGGACGTTTATCTGTATTTAATTTCTAATTTAGATATTTAATGACTTTTCCTAATTAGTGTGATACGTCTTGAAATCCTGCGTCAAATTTTATCATGGTACAGATGTTGATCTTCCAGTAGTGTAAAAGTGAATGGTGACATCCTGTTGATAAATTATTCATTTATTTATTTATTTATTTATTTATTTATTTATTTATTTATTTATTTATTTATTTATTTACTTAATGGGATTTTGTGATTAGGGTGGAAGCTCAGATTGGCTGAACAGGAAAACAATGTTTGTAATGAGAGATCTATATTCTGAATTACTGCACTAAATCTGATGACATTTGCTTCAGATGTTAATCATACAAACTTTTACCAGTCAAGAAAGGCATTTTAATTTTAGCAGTATCAATAGCTAATTATAGGAAGTCTCTTCTGTACTGAACATGAGGACATTTTTGGTTCACATCTGGCGTTCTGACTTTTTATGTCAAGAGCCATCACTCAGACATGCTTGGACCGGTTTCTTCCATGTTTGTTTAATTTTGACATTTAAAAAGCCAGGGCATGACATACCTAATTCTGTCCAATTGGTAAAAGGACATAACCGTATGCCATTTATACTATTACTGATGTCTAATTGTTTACAATCCAATCCAATATGGGCATCAGTCACAGAGAGGGCTTGGGTACCCGCATTCCTTTTTTTTTGTGCACATCATATCGACTTCAATGTTTAGTCATTCCCAGTCGCAAAGTCCCAATTACAACGGGATCTATGTCATTGTCAATGACTTGTTCTTAAAACCATGGGTAAATATACAAAAGCCTTGTACAGTAAGTTTGAAATTTTCATTGGTGTGCTTGCTGGATCTGGAGGTCAAACCCTTCATCAAAGTCAGCTCAATATGCCAAGTACTATTATATTTCACACTAAGCTCCGCTGGTAAGTCATAAAGGGGCAGTCCTCAATCCCTGGTTCTTGTATTAGTCCTTGTTGATATTGTGTATATACATGGTGTTAGCACTTATTTTACCATTGAAATATTCATCAAGTTGATCAAGTCCTTTTAGATAACACTGAAATGACCTGCCCCTTAAGGTAGAACGCACCTTGGGGACAGACATTCGGACTCTCAAACTTTTACAGTTCTGTTCTGATATACTACATGTGGGGGTTCATTTTAAAGGTCTTGCTGAAAGAAAACTTTTCACCGGTTTAGTTTTTTGAAATTCGAAAATTTATATTTTTCGCAATAGAGTTAACACAGGGATGGCGGCCATTTTGAATTTCTAATATCAGTAAATCTTGGGTTATTTGTTTCTCTAGTACCAAAATTTGCACGGTGACCCCCTATTTTTATTCTTGATTTTGAAAGAGAATGATTGAAAGATTCCTTGAGGAAAGTTAGAGCAAAAGTTTAAGTCTTTCACTTTCGAGGTGCACATTACCTTAAAGCATTGCTAAAACTTGTCATTAGCATGGACTACTAGATGTCTATGAGTATGAGGGTCTGAAATATGTGAAAATATTCTTAAATTAACAAATAAATAAATGATAATTAATAAATAATACATTCAATTTGATAATTTCTTGAGAAACATATGAAGGAATTTGATTAAAAAATGTAATATTTTCTCCCTCCTGTTTTCTTCTGATCTGTTGATTTCCTTGGTATAGTTTATAGTGGGCACAGAAGGAAATTGCGGCATCTCCTATGAACATGCCCAAGCTGAGGGACCACCACTGATATCTCTGCTGGATTACAGTCTTACTTTCGTGTGAGTACACAGTCTACAATAAACCATTAACCCTTTCACCAGGATGGTTTGGCCCAAACCCAATTGTTGTCATTGGTTAGGATGGATCTGGTTACAGAGAATTAGGATGAACAGGTTAAATCTTTCACCCTTTCAACTTGGTAGTTTCCAATTTTACCATTGAGAAACATTTGAGTTATACAAAAGGTCTGATATTGCGTCCGTTTGAAGCCTTGCTCTGTGCAAAGTACCATTTCTTTACTGTACTATGGTAAATTAAAATTAAAAAAGTAGACTCATCGGGCCCTATCTTCAAACAAAAACAATAAGTTTTTCCTAGGGGGGCCTCCCTATCTCTTTCAAAGCAACTTGACTCCTAGCATTATGATGATTTGCAAAATTGTTCAATTGGGGTCATTGCGAGTATTCTTCAGTTTTGAAAAGGAAACATTTAAAGTGTTCATGGATTTTGAAAAACGAAGATGGTAAAAATATTTCTTACACCAAAAGCTTTAAAATGAGCCCCTACAAGTGGCAGACCAGAGACGTACTGGAATAATGTGAGAACTCAATATCTGTCCCCAAGGCACATTACACCTTATTATGGAGTCATAAAATCATTAAATTACATTCTGTCTTATGCGTTGTAATATTAGAAAATTATGTGCCTGTAGAAATGAGAAAAAATAAGACTAGAATCTTTGCTCAAGGGGCAATGAACTTAAAGGTATACTGTCACCTGTTCTAATTTTGCAACAGTTACCATGCAAAAAGAAAATCTAACCAATCATAAATTTTCAGCGGGTGGCCGCTTTTTAAAAACAGCGCCCTCACATGGGCATTTTTAATACCAAGGAATGCCCTTTGACCATGTATGGGTATATTTAGATTACAGGTGACTGTTTACCTTTAAATTGCAGCTAGATGTTCATAGTTTGTGTGATTAGTAGGGTGAGATTGTGATACCTCAATTGGAACTTTTGACCATCCATTTATCCATAGGATATAAGTTGAACGGTATAGCAGGTGTATAGAGGGTAAACGAACAACAAATGCATGGAGCTATTTTATCAAGTGAAAATCATTCAAATGTACAAAGTCACAAGTAAAACTTTCATCCTGAAAGGTAACTGTAGTTCTCAATCATTTTGCGGAATATTTGATGTTTGCTCCACTGTCCTACATCTAATGTTTTTACAAAATGAGCAATGCAACACATAAAAACAACAGCCTTTTTTTTTACTTTCAGAGAAAAGGTGGGCAATGTTCCAAAATCTGCTCCCATTAATCTTCCAGATCCAAAACGACTAGAATTCAAAGTAAATGAGGAACTTTTACAGGATATAGAAATAGCAGAACGACATCTTGATATGTGAGTATTTTCAGAATTAGGCCGTTTTTAAAAAACCTACCAGCCAGCCAGCAAAAAAAATCATGGAAAGACAAAATCCGCTAACCAATCAAACACAGAAAAAAAACACAACATAGATCAATCGCCATAAACTTTAACTTTCCCATCGGTTTATGAGTCACCAGCATGAAAAACCATCTGTTACATTCACAATGCAGTCACTGTTTCTTGTGCTCTTCATTAAGTACGTTGAATGCAATGCTTGGAAACACAGGTTGCACCTGTATAAGTACAACAAGCATACTCAGAGTTAGGTTACTGTGTCTTAACAAAAGTTCCATGTAAACAATGACAATAAACACTATACCTGTACTTAATGTGCCACATGTACAGAGTAATTATAGTAATCAACTGCACGGTTGTGTGACGAAGACAGTTGTCTCTGGCGCAAGTTTATACACTAGGTGGTCATAGGCACCAGTAAAATTATTAATTAAAATAACAAGATCTCAATTATGAATACAAATCATATTACGCAAATTACGTATTACGAGGATGTTTACGAAGTTTTGAAGAAAACATGAATACATTTGAATTATATTAAGAATGATGAAGGTAGTCAACACTTAATGAAGGAACATGATAATTTTACGTAATGGCTAATGGGTTCAATTTCGCAACGTGTCCCAGTGTACAGTGACATTTGTATATTTATTGTGTAAATTTCAAATCGAGACCTGTTTTGATGTTTACGGTCGGACGTATAATTTTATCTTTCGTATCTTTCGTATGATCAAAGCCAATCCTTAAAGATAACGTTTAAAAGCCTATTCTAAAACAATATGGAAAAGGGAATACAAAGGACAAGAAAGATTTACAACTGACAGGGCAGGAGGACAGAACGACCAACGAGTAGTCAAGGGAATTTAGAGAAATGGAGAAGAGTATCACGGGCGACGGCACCTGTCAAGCTTGTCTACCGAGAAATAAAGCCTATGTAGTACCAGTACCAACGAACTCTGAACATCTCATGTAGTCAATGGAAGATTACCAGTGCCTCTCAGCAAGCTAAGGCGAGCCCATGAGTAAAGGCAGGCCAAGATAATGTAATGAGATGATACGAGAAAAAACGAATAGTAATATTTGTTTTGACAACCTGTACACTATGAATTTCAAAATGTTGGGGTAGAACAAAAAGGTGTTCTTTCAAAACCTGAAAATTCAAAATATTAAACTGTAAAAGTTACTGACAATAACAAAATATGGAGTTGTCACTCAGAAAACAAATGCTAAATGTCTTGGTAAAAGGTGAAACTACTGTCTTTTTCATACAATTACAATTTTTGCAGTAAGAAGAGTGGGTAGCTGAACAAATCATAACAGCCTTAACTGCAAATCCTCCTTTTTAATTGTCAAATAATACTAGTCCTAACCACTGTTTCTGTTGAGTTAAATGCTCCCTTAGCTGTAACTTTAAAGGCTATTCATTCAGTGTTTATTAATTTTGTGTACCGAGTACTTTTTTAGCCGACTTCCAATAGCGCTGATCTCGATGTCAGGTTTGTTATTAAATATAGCTGCACGCGCGACATCGGACACCGCTGCCTGAAATTCGGACAAATTTTCTTGTTGCATGTGCGGTTGTTGTTGCAACTTGTAGTCTGAGCCATAAATTCACATGAATAAGTGTGACTTTTTGTATGCATTATAACACTAGCAATTTTTATTTTCATAGTTCTTGCGGAAATAAGGACAAATATTTTTTTTTGCATATTAATGAAAGAAAATAACGAGAGTCACGGTGATCAGCGCAATTGCTTACTGAAATTGCCAAATATTCCGCTTGCTAAGACAGCCAATGCCAAATGGCAATTGCTATTTTTGAAACTAAATTCTAATCCGGACTTACAAAATGACTCAATCGTTTTGTAGCGGAAAAATGTCCAAGGTAAGAGCAAGTTTAACTGCGTACGAACTATTTGGAGCATTCAACAACGAACATTTCACCTACGGTACCTGCTTGCAACGTTGCAGATCAAATATCGTGTTCGATCGCGGATCGCGGAAAAGCCGATGGAAATTCAGTTCCGTTCCTTATTCGAAGCCAAACCACTGAAACCAGACAAGAATTGTTTTCGATCCGTGTTATATGGAGACCAAAACAATTTCATGCACATTCGCAGACTTGAAAACTTTAACGGAGAAATCAACTTGTGAAACGGTCGATCGATCTTACGGTACACTGCAGTCCGATACAACAGGTGTACATGTACACTTGACGTACAGCGGTGATATACCCTTTACGATAGGTAGTCTGATTTGTATTGAAACGATCGTACGAAATTCGCGTTTTTTGCGACATTTCAGTGCGGACAGAAGAAGGGCACAACGCGCAGTTTTTTCAGATATCTTCCAAAAGCCTACCTGCATGCGGACGGCAAACAAAGAATTTATTTTCCGGCGCCTTAGATCAGTTCGTAGTTACGCTGTCAGCGACGCGGAGCTTATCAAATACTAGTAGGTTGATTCTCCGTCGTCGTTCGTCATCGTCCGTCGTCGTCGTCCGTCGTCGTCGTCAGTCGTCCGTCAACAATTGCCTTCTCCTCTGAAACCGCAAGTCCGATTGATTTGAAATTTTTTATGCAGTTCACTTGGGGTAACCTCACTTAAGTTTTTTCAAATCGTGGTGAAATTTGCATATTTGTATTTTTGGGGCATTTTTTACTGTTTTTAGTAAAAAAATCATCTTCTCTGAAACCGCTTGTCCGATTGCTTTGAAATTTGATATGCAGCGGGGTGCGAACTCTACAACGTGTTGAAAGGTCTCAGTCAGAAAAATGTAACAACTTAGCCGGCTATTGAACCACTCTTTATTGGGAGTGGAGATTTAGCCGACTGGTTCTGTCTCGGGCCTCTCAGCTAGGCGACTGATGCCGTATGTTGTGGGTTCGAATCCGATTGAAAACTATCCGTGTTTTCTATCCTGGGTCGGTAACACTGCTGGTGGACAGAATTGTCCCCGAGGTTATCGTTCGCCCAGTTAAAGCGATGAAATTCGTTTCTTCGCTTCGATAAAGTGT
>LD343662.1:456152-468865 GCA_001465055.1 Ptychodera flava | reverse complement strand
GTTGAAAATCTGAGTAAGATGTGGTAAAAGAGCATTTACAATAACAGGGTTCTTAAAAATCTTTGTGGGAATTGGGTCTAAGCAACAGTATGTTGATGGTGAAGAACTGATAATGCTAGATATTTCATCAGCAGTTGTGGGTTTAAAAAGATCGAGTTTAGACTCAACACTCGCTACAGTGGTAGCCTTTGAAAGTTTATAATTTGAAGTATTGGGTATAGAATCAAACTTATGAACAAGTAACTTCACACGATCAAGAAAAAACTTAGCAAAGCGATTTGCTAGTTCCAGATGATCCTCATGAGTTGGCAGGGGTATAGAAATCTCATCATGGCCAAGTAATTGTCTAACAATTTGAAACAAGAGTTTCTGGTTGCCTGTACTATTGTCAACGAGATCAGCGTAATGTGCGGTGAATTCTCAGAAATATCTTTTTTATTTGACAGAAAAGCTAGTTTGTATGCGTAAATACTTCCATGTTCGGCACACAACACGATATGAAGACGGTAACAAGTGAGAACTGCCCCACGCTACGTACGTTCGAGAAAACGGTCCCGGGACATAGAGCATGTCGAGCACACGTGAATCGTCGCGATGCGAAGTCTGCTTGTACCCGGAAGAGAATTACCGTAAAAAACCGTATCAATTAGACCACCCTTGTACGACCACCCAATTTTTTTTCTCAAAACATAATTTTATTTTGCCCCTATCCGACGGAAACTGACTTTCTCAATCCCTATTAATTCGACTGAATGACATAGCTTTCAAAAAAACTCTTTCAGTTGGTGAATGAACGACATTTCAATACATCGAAAACAACGTAAACAGCGTTACGAATAGAGACTCTTTCTGTGTGTGAATCAATATTGCTTCCTAATTTGACAGATATTATGTTCTAAACCACGTGTTGTTTGTTTCTAAAACGCATAGACAGATGTGCCCCGTGCACTAAAAGGATAAGTTTGCGAAACGCTAAAAAAATTGCTGAAGAAAAATCGGCATGTTACTTGTGCGTTCTTACCGACTGGGAACAGACTAATATTTTCAAACGCAAATGGGGACAGTGTCAAGGAAAGACGACGACTTATTTTTTCAAGCTGCAGAAAATGCTCTTTCTGGTTTTGTTAATGAATCAATTATCGAATATTTTTGTTCCCAATTAATAAATCATAGACAATCTCGATTCTCGGTTTATGGCAATTTTTGTCGACCGATAAGTCTTTTCATCTTCAATATTCCATTATAATTTCACCTACGGTATATAATATCCTAACCTCCTGTGACTGGTTCCTTCTAAACGTTAACATGTCTTGTGCACGAAAAGAGATGCTGTATCTTATGCGAAACAATGAAAAAATAACTGAAGAAATAACCATCTATCAGTCAGTACGGCAGGCGAAACCTGGAGGCCAATCATACTAATTGCGGACAGAGTAGATGGAAACGCAAATTGGGTGTTATTACAGGAAAGGCGGTGACTTATTTTTAAAGCTGAATAAAATGCTCTCCCTGGTTCTGTAAGTCTGTCGATCGAAATACAGTTCCCAGTTGATTAATCGTGGAAGTCTCGTTCTCCCCTTTATAGTTCGATATTTACTGACTCGTTCCTTCTCATTTTTGTCAATCGATGAAAGCATTTTCGCCTTCCATATTCACTCTTACTTTGAACAATGTTATATTCTGACCTTTATTGCCATTAGTTTTGACCAACGTACAAAGACGTGGCCTATGCGCTCAGTTGACAAGATGTTTTGTGAAATGGTGAAGAAATATTTGCGCATGGCCATATATGCGTGGGGGCCCGGGAGACATCGATGTCACTGTCTTTCCGGACTACTGTTTATATGTAGCTTAGGGGATGTCAAAGGAGATGATCATTTAGTTGAATAAAACAAAACTTTTCGGACATCATATTTTTATGTCAATTTTGTCAATGTCGGACTGTGGATTTGATTGAGAAACACCTACAGAGATGTTTACATTAAACACTGACGCACAATTCGGAATAGTTTGTTGTGCCGCTACTGTCGATCTCAGTCGTGATGTCTCTCCCACAAAAGTTCGAAGCTATAGGCCTACACTTGTCGTTTCGATGCACAGCGGTACACAGATGACCAGATATTGTATGTTCTTAAAACTAGTCTAAGCAATTTTACGACTGTCTTTGTCATCGTATCCGTTAGAGTGTAAACCCCTGCTCGTCCCCAGCAGAGGACTTTTTAAAATATTATGCTGTACATCCGTGTACACTGTGTGCATAAGTCCCTAGACCTAGTTTAATTCTATTATGGAAAGGTAAGTAACTTTAAGAATAAAGGGTCGTTACAGTTGCTAAAATCGCGAGAAAAACAGAACGTTTTTCCAGTAGATTTATAGTTCTGTGCTTTCCGTCCCCGTCACTAGAATAGAATGTAGTCCCATTCCCGAGCGCTATTGTCCGCGATGTGCTGTTGATTGTTATTCTTTGGTTGTGCAATTTCATTCGTTTGAAGCAATTATCCTTTCATTTGACTGCTCTGTGGGACTCTTCTGAAAATGTGTTTTGGATTAAAAACAACTCTACAATGAAAGACATAAACTTCAACGGTGATAGGCATACAATATCGGTTCGATGTGCGAAGGTATACAGATTAGCCTACAAGTTATTTTAAAAGTTCTCAAAAGTAGTAAAAACAATTCTGCGCGCCACTCATTGATAGTGTCTCCTTGTGTGAACGTCCTTGAATCCGTGGCCGCGACCATTGTTTTTGATGTGTTCGACGGTTGATGATTGGTAGATTAATATATCCAAATTTGAAGACTGAACACTATTACATGATCGATTGTTGGCAGGGTCAGGTAATAGACGGTGTTGAGGCGAGACGGCGAAAGTCCACGGGCCAAGGGAGCTCGAGCAGGAGCAGTACATCGCATGCTTTCTTACAATGAATGAATCATCGGTTTGCATAGCTACTACGTGAAATCCGGTCTCACCGATGTCCCTGTCCTGATTAGGAGAGCAATTTCAAACTGCGTGTTGAGGTTCAGATGTCCGATTTTTTTCATATTCAAAAGGCTTATTGATTTACAGAGAACGCCTTTCTTGATTTTACATGTAGCTGTAATTATCACATGAGAGCAATTGAAAATTCAAAGCCAAATAGCCAGCGGGAAAAAGTCGACGACTCGGTCTCACCAGCGCTCGCAATGAAAAAAATTTGCAAAGTCTCTGAAGTCGGTATCATTGCTCCGCCATGTTTATTGTTGGTTGTACGACCAGCTTAAAAGTCATGGACTTTCTCCACAGTAAAATTCATATAAGTGCCATACCACGAAGTTCCCTGTGCATTTCAATATGTCTATTTGGAAGCAAAAGCGTCACAGACATCACCAGTTGCGAACTTTACCGGTTTTCGATACGAAAGATGCAATATATTATCAGCGTTGTTCACGTTGTGTTTTGAGTCTGATATCGAATATAACAGGAAAAAACTAACGATTAGAGTGACGAGAGAGACCACGCTCGATACGGGAAATTGACATCAACTATTGCATTGAGCAGTGACCTGAAACTTCAAACGATATTTAAATGTCGACAAAATAAAACATCGAAATGCCAGGGGAGAGAGAGAGAGAGAGAGAGAGAGAGGTGTTGGTTTACGCTGTCGCGAACTGATCATAGTCTGTCGGATATGACTTCAGTTAAGACGCTACACAGACATCGAAAATGTACATCTACTTTCCAGAAATTATAATAAGAGTAGAACAAATCCAAAAGTATTGGTTGAAGTAAATCTTCAGATGTTGGTTTCATAACTTTGCGAAGTCAGACCATACTTACAGAAAATGGCCGTCAGAGACTTCTCTTAAAAAATATTATCTGCAACACCACGTTTCTTATGATCGGTGATGTCAATTTTATTATTTTTACAAAATTTTAATGCATTAAACGCTCTTAGATTAGCCTATCTAATCTGCCTGTCACGGAGTTGTAATATATTTCAAGGGCCGGCAAACGATGTCATAGTCGACGATTTCAAATCGTAATTATTTTTTTCTGGTCGAATTGATAGGGTTTTTACGGTAAATAACCCCGCGCTCGCAGAGACATGGCAGACTGTGATCGATGCAAATTACAAGTGGCTATTTCGCCGCACGAATTTCAATAAGACAAATAATAGCAAAAAGCAAAATTGAACCTGTACAAACTATATTCTGTGTTCGGTGGCAAAAAAGTAATTATCAATCGAGGGTACGCAAAATGCTTGCGACAGGGCCAGCTGAGGCACAATGTAGCTTTGTGAAACTCAGTCTCTGCGGGAATTTCCAACGTGTTTGAATTCGCGCGAAATTTTAGATCGCCAACCTAGAGGGCCCGGCTAGGCCCGACTAGGCCTGGGTTTTTCACTTTGCCCGTTTTATTAACAGGTTTAATAATAAATGGTGCCGCACCCATAAAATGGCGCCTCCATGGCAAAATACAAAACACAGCATTTTCCTGCACATATACACGTGACAAGTATGATGCCATTTACTTGAATGCATCACACGGTGGCTAACATTTTGTTTTTGTAATCTTTATTTGCTCAGTCAAATGACAAGTTTTTGAAAATGGCGGGAAATCTAAAATGACGTTAAAACCTTTGAATTTACATGCCACTCACGACATACATGGCAGCGTTATACACTTTTTTCAGTCTCTAATGGGTATTCAGAGAAACCTCTGGGAAAACTATTAAAGGATATTTTGAGATCGGTTTATTAAACATTTGCAGCTATTTGGGCTTTTACTGGTACAATAACGTTCAAATTATCCATCATTCAAAAAAGCGCCTGTCACCATTGTGGCGCGGCTGGGTGGCGTATAGCGTGGGTCTATGCGGCTCACCAAAAGGTCAGCCCCGCCATGGGATCACTTACACTTGCCTCTTCCGCCGCACTCTCGTCCGGTGCAGCTGTTGAAACGCAGCTATCTGTTGGCGGAATAGCGGGCGTCGCTATGCGGGTCAAAGGTCAACCCGCACAGCGACGCCCGCTATTTCGCCAACAGATAGCACAGTCGTTTGGTGGGCTATTCAGCTCTGGGACTATTCGCCCCATAGACGAGTGTACAGAAGCGAGAAACAACCCAAGTCTGGAAACAGAATGGCTATAAACAGGTGCAAGCAACGAACAATGCACTTTTAAAAAGGTCCTTACTATGATAAGATATATTGTGCATGACAAATAATGTGAACTGACTAATTTTAAGTCAAGAGGGTAATTAATTAGCTGTTCATAATTTGCCCTCCCACAGAAAATTTTTCGACTTACCCTCCCACACTCAAACTTCATTTTTACCCACTCCTCACTTATTTTTGCCTGTTTCCCCTCCCCACTGTGAATTTTTGAAGCTCCCTCACCCTGTGGCGGAAAAAACTTGCCAATTTTCCTGCCCTGGAAATAATTCCCCTCAAAAAGTTTTTCGCCAAGCCCTGTCCCCAGGACAATCAACCAATATCCGCCCTGCCCTACAAAAATAACTAAAATTTGCTCCCCTACCACCTAAAAACATGTCCCCTGCCCTAGCAAAATTAAAATTTCCCCTGCCCTCAAAAATTGCTCCTGGAATAGCTTTTTCGATGAATAGCTCCGTTGGCTGCACCTGTATAAAAACCACGCCATGTCACATTCCGTGTCCGATTTCACTGTGAAAATTAGCAAGTTCATCTATCATGCAACCGTCGATCGTTCCCTATCATTCTAAAATTTCATACCTGATACTTTATCTGATTCAAAAACGCTCGTTTCGTGTGATTTTCGGCCGAATTCGACGGACTCTTCGCCAAAACCTGGGGGTGAGCAACATTCCGGTCACCTCTTGGGTACCTCCACTTTACTGACGTTGGCGCCGCCTACCCATGAGGGATGACTGGAATGTTGCTCACGCTTATGTTTTGGGCCAGGTGTATCTCGAACTCGGCCGAAAATCACAGGAAATGAGCATTTTGTAAGCAGATGAAGTATCAGGTATGAATTTTCGTGTGATTTTCGGCCGAGTTCAGAAGACACGTCGCCAAACCACAAGGCACGAACAACCTTCCAGTCACCCCTCATATGTACGCAGCGCTAACGTCAGTAAAGTGGAGGTGCCCAACGTCCACTGTGAGGTGACCGGAATGTTGCTCACGCTTATGTTTTAGCGACGTGTCCGTCGAATTCGGCCGAAAATCACACGAAACGAGCGTTTGTGAAGCAAATCAAGTACCAGGTATGAATTTTGTGAATGATAGGGAACGGTCGACGGTTACATGATAGATGAACTTGCTACTTTTTACGGTAAAATCGAACGTCGAAGATGACATGGTGGCACAATCCCTATACGAAATAGCCATTTCATTTCCAGACTTGGGTTGTTTCTCGCTTCTGTACACTCGTCTCTGGGGCGAATAGTCCCAGAGCTGAATAGCCCACCAAGGGACTGTGCAGATAGCTGCGTTTCCACGGCTACGTCCGGTGCAACTGTGCTCTCGCACTTACTCCGGGGTCTTGAACGATCACCTAATCGTACAAACGCCAAGACTCCTCAACTGGCCATCTGATATCGAGATCACTACTTTAGGATCGACTAGTTCGTCTATGAATTTCTGGAAGAGATTCTAAGTACCAACTCCCGTAAAATCTGTTCCATCCTATTGAGATTTGGGTGTAATAAAGACGTTACACATAATAATAATGGCGTGCGCACATATGGGGTGAGAACACCACCAAAATTATCTGTAAATCTTTCTCAAACTTATTTCATCATTATTATTCCATTATTTGGTGATTTGGTCAAAATTATTTCAGCATTTAGCAATTATTTACCATAATTTGATCATTTTTTGGATATTATTATGGCATGATTATGACATTATTTCTTTATTCGTTTGTTTTGCCATTATTAAGCATTGATGTCTTGATTTGGAACTTATCTCATCATTATTATACCATAATTAGGTGATTTGGTCACTTTTATGTCAGTATTTGACCATTCTTATGAGTTTATTTGGTCATGATTACGATATTATCTTGACATTATCTTGACATGATTACGTTTTATTTAATAATTTGGTTGTTTTACCATTAATCAGCGTTGATGCCTTGATTTGCAACTTATATCAACATTGTTGAACCATTTATTATTTGGTGATTTGGTCATTATATGGTCATTATGCATTTATTTATTTGGTCATGATTACGACATTATTACATTATTATGACACTATTTGGTTAATTCTATTGTTTTGCCATAATTCAGCATTGATTTCTTGATACGAAACTAATCTCATCATTATTAAGCCATTACTAGGTGATTTGGTCATGTTTATGTCATGGTCACGATTACGACATTTACTCGACATTATTTGACTATATTCTATGAACTCAGTATTTGACCCTGCTTCATGATCTGAACCCTACCCATAAATCATTGCACAACTTGGCGACTGCATGCGAGCAGGGAGCAGGGTCAAATGACGAGTTCAGATAATAAAGTTGGTCAAATAATGTCAAGATAATGTCATAATCATGATTATTTGGTTAATTCGTTTGTTTTGCCGTTATTCAGCATTGATATCTTGATTTTGAACTTATCTCATTGTTATTATGCCATTGTTTGGTAATTCGGTCATTTTGTATCATTATTTGGCCATTCTTATGCGATTATTTGGTCATGACCATGATATGATCTTGACTTTATTTGACCTACTTTATTATCTCAACTCATTGTTTGACCCGCTTCATGAACCCTATACCCGGAAATCATTGTGTACATGAAGATACACAATGGCAGCTGACATAGTCGGTCCCCTCGCATAAAGAGAGAAAAGCTGGCTTTGTGTAAGTTTTAAAGCGCGGCCTAGCACATCACGAATCAAGACAAGTTGTGTGTGCTCGAAAACAGAGATTAGTCACGATTTTGGATTAAAAATCTGTTGTTTACGGAGGAGAAACTGCGCGCCCCAATCGTACGCCAGCAAGGCAGTGTGGCCGGAGGTCGGGGCCTATATAGCCGGTAACACACCGGGTTCCACCCCTATGTTCCTACAGCCCTGTCTTCCGAAATTTGTATTTTACGACATCCCTTTGTTCCGACACTCCTATGTTCCGTCACATGGTATATATCAAAAAATATTAAAATGTGTAATATCCTATCGTAAAGTCCATGTTTAGAGGGAGGGTATACATTTCTACCCAATTTAAATAATTTCGGTCCTATTTAAAAAAACAAATGCACAGAAAAATACTCAATTAGGCCCAGAGCCGTCTTTTTAAAAATGTTCCAAAAACATAGCGGTTAGAAAACTTTAATGTGATTTGGAACAAAATCTTTTCTGAAGAAAACGTCGAAACATTGTAATTGAAATATGAACCATGATTTATCCTTGTGAAAAATATTATGCTGAATATAATGACATTACCGTTATTAGGCCTATTTATTGGTGATATCGCTTAATCACAGAAATCAATTGTGAAAGATGTAAACAGGGCGAAACTTATTTCCGATTTCCACTTTACCTGATTATCAGAACTTACTTTTAATTTTTTGGTATATTTCTGAACGTTTTGAAAAAATCCTTTTCTCATGACTGGTTTCTCCAAATGTAGAAATTATTGCGCTTTTTCGATATGATTTGAGTTGGGCTGGTTATCTTCCATTTTTATTTGAGTATACTCGTCTATGTTGATAGCCGAAATATTGCGATATTTGAAGTTCAATGTCCAGTCGATAAGCTTATTTATGTATAGGATAAAGCCCGAGTACGAGGGTTTTATCCGACTTAAAAACTATCGCCCCTAACTGATATATTTTCGTTTTCAATGTGTTTACGTCGACCGTCCCCTTTGTCAATGTAACATGTTTAGGATATGAATTAAAACTTTTATTTGTGAAATAGCCTTCCCATGTAATGGAACATCCTATAAATGCCCTAGGACACATTATATAAATGCCCTAGGGCACAGCAGATTTTGTGTTGCAGCTGGTTTCCGCTGTGTTACCAAATTTGAATATTAAAACGTACCAGATGTCTACAGAATATGACATGTTCACTTTTGATTGGACAATACTTTACTACGGCGCTGTCATTCGTTTCTGGAATTTGGTGACCAAGGCTTTATGAGTAGATAAAACACCCTGAATTGAGCACTCTGATTGGTCAATCAACAGTAGATAGTTTTTAAATAAAATTAAACAAATTTAACAAGTAGGAAGCATACAATATTTGACAAACTATTTATAGGGACTGTGTAAGTGCAAGTCCTTGATTGGTCATCCCCTGCACTGTGGTTGTGTGCAGGTGCACATGCACACAGCTGTTGTGCAGGCTTCAGTTCGTTTCTTACATTCAGTTACCACATCTGCTCTCCCCGCATACTGTTTCCTGAATGATCAGTTTTCACATTTTGCAAATAAATACCGTCCAGCAGTTTGAATAATGATCAAGTATAAATTAGATTTGCCAACGTGTACAAAGTCAGTCATTTCTTGGGCTAGCAGTCGGCTGTCTCTCTCGTGCACTCTCCTGCACTTGCATTTACTGCCCCCGAAGACGTCATCATCTCGAGATAAGACTTACCTGTGTTAATCAACTGGATATCGTACTGCCTCTTCAAGTTTTGTGGAAATTTTTTTCGACGCGGACATATATTGTATGAGGCGAGGCTTGGATGTTTGTTTGACTACAGCTACGCGCCATGAAGTAGTTTGAAATTTCAAAGTTACTTACCTGTGTATTTCTGACGCCACTTCATATGTATGTCGAGTTTTCATTTGTGAATTTTTTACTGTATTTACTTTATTCCGAGACTTACCTTCAATTTTTGTATATCTGCTATTCAGAACCGTATGTGCGTGCGTTAAGTGCATACAGAAGTGAAGTGGACTATATGCATTTTGTAATTACTAAGCAATGGTGTTGCGACTAGATAGTTATTAAAGCACCATTTAAACGGCACACGAGTCTCCAGAGAGTGTAAATCAGGGGCCCAAGCTACGTAGGGGTTGTGGATTCTAAAGACTGAATCCGGTGGTTTAATTTGCACAAATGTCAACAATGAGCAGGGGGGAATTTAAATTCCCGTTATAGAGCCTAATATTTCAATGTAAAACTTCCCAAATGCATATGAAATATTCGTACATTTCCAAGAATTTTTCATGACGGATGCATCTTTGAAGTAACGGTTACAGGTGATATTGCATTTCTTCCTATATGCCTATGGTGAAAAGATTGAGCGTATTTCAAGTCCTCGCATACTCCCGACATTTTACTTTCAGAAATAGTCCTTCCATTAAATTTATTTGTTTTAATAATTACCCAATCTTGTACTGAACAAGATACGACACAACATGTACAAAACTCGTACAACTCTGTGTATGGCAATGCTTCAAACAGAACACCCAGTGTACAGAATGTTTTTCATTTGCGTGATTAACACAGCCAAAAAATATGTCAAACTTGCAACTTGAAGAAATAGCGGGTGCATAACAATAGTTTTCGCCATTAACATCGCACTCTGCTAAAAATAACATCGCAATCTAAAGGGAAAACAAAAAGTACGAGACAATATCGTGGGTGACGATCACTGCTTTACAGATGGAGTCCTATCAGTAACTAGGAACGTTCGGAACGTAGCATAAACTTGTAGCATAAGCTCTGACGTCTAATGTCCAGCCCACATCCACAGTACGCCTGTGAGTACTGGGTCTCCCCAGATTGGGAGCGCGTACTTTCTCCGCCGAAAACAAGGTATTTTTAATCCTAAATAGCAATTATTTGAGCACGGCCAACTTGTCGTGATACGCGATGTGCTAAGCCGCGCTTTTAAACTTACGCAAACCCCGCTTTTCTCTCTCAATGCTAGGGGACCGACCGTGTCCGCCGCCATTGTGAAGCGCGGTGTGCAATGAATTCTGGGTAGGGTTCAAATCATGAAGCAGGTCAAATAATGAGTTCAGAAAATGAATAGTAGATCAAATGATACCAAGATATTGTCGTAATCATGGCAAAATAATCGCATAAGAATGGCAGAATAATCACAAAAAGGACCAAATCACCAGATCATGGTATAATAATGATGAGATAAGTTCCCAATCAAGACATCAATGCTGAATAATGACAAAATAAACGAATTACGAAGTAAGTTCATAATCATGTCATAATCATGTCATAATAATATCCAAATAATGATCAAATTATGGCATAATAATCGCTAAATGCTGAAATAATTATGACCAAATCATCAAATAATGGAATAATAATGACTAAATTAGTTTGAAGAAAGATTTAAAGATAATTTTGGCGGTGTTCTCATCACATAATATATTGACGCTACTAAATAATATATTGACATTACCCCATGATATAATGGCCTTTCAAATTATATATTGCTGTGATCTACCAATATATACGCATTACTTAATCATATACTGTTATTGACTCGTAATGAAGGCATTGTCTATTCATATATTGATGTCACCTAATTATATATTAACGGTACCTTATCATATATTGACACAACCTCATAATAGTCGCGCCAGCGGCTTACTGACTACGCATGCGCTTATTCATAATATACTATGCGACTAACCGGAAGTGTACCCTTCTTTCATGGGCGCTGCCATGTTTTTTTGAGTGCTCGTAAATAAACAAATTCGAAACGTGCTCTCTATTACTTTATAACATGCCATTAATAAAATATATCTTTTTTATTGGCGAGTAATTATTATTATCCACCCTGTCGCTGATACAAAATTTCTTATCACGCCTAAAAATTACAAGAAGAGAGAAAACTGTCGTGCATATGAACGAGAACATTCGCAAAGAATGCTGGGATCGAATCTTAGAAAGGCGCCCTCTGTGTCAATAACTACGTGCAAAATTTACCCGTTTTTAGAAGTAACGCTGGTTTTCAGCTTACAATTTCGGAAATTGGGCGGTACAGTTACTATTGCAAAGTTAATGATGGCACAATACGTCCCTTGTTAAACACAATAGATAGTAATCATGGTAAATATTGCAAATTTATGTCAAACTTTTTTACACATAACAGAAAATCTATACCTACAGGGTCTGACATCGTTTACGTGAACTGTCATCAGAGGGTAAACCGGTCATACTTGTACAAACGTATATAGAAAGTAACAATTAATTCTATTTTATCCTTTATGATTACTAATAATGAATCGAAACAAATAACATTTTTAATCTCAACGCCTGGCGCGACACCAAGGGCTGAGCCCTATATGATATTATAAAGGCGTCACCAATTCATATATTGATACGACCTTATCATATGGCACTACTAAATCATATATTGATGTCACCTAAAAATATATATGACACTACCTCATAATATAAAGGTGTCAGCTAATCACATATTGACACGACCTAATCACATAAAGGCATTACTAAATGATATATTGATGTCACCTAATTATACATTAACGGTACCTTATGATATATTAACACCACTTCATAATATAAAGGCTAATCATATCTTAACACGACCTTATCATAGAAAGGCATTACTAAATGATATATTGATGTCATGGCAGCAACGGCGTTCCATCTATACGTCAGTACGAGGTGAAAGCACAGGCGTTCTGTTAAAGTTCCATTAGCTGTATCTTCTGGCGATTTTTCCGTTAGTTTTGATTGAAATGATCACTGGCTCATATTGAATAGCCTGTAAAATAACAGAGAATCGCATAT
>LD343662.1:410137-430981 GCA_001465055.1 Ptychodera flava | reverse complement strand
AATACCGAGCTGTTCTTTGATAACACTGAACCTGTCTCTGATGGTATTATAAAATTCATATTCAATAGCCAGTCTTTTTTTCATGATTTCCACAACTTTCTCCGACGGTGGTGCTTCGCTCTTCTTGATGGCGTGCATATTTTGTTGCGCTCCCTGCGTGTCGAGATCTGAAAATACATTTAACCGGATGAAACAAAACTTTCTCGATGGTGATTTAAAAAAGAACAGCAAAAAAGACACTTAGACGACTAAAAAATCAAAACCTCCTTATAACAACAACAAACGATTGAATTCATGAGGACATTACAAATAACTTTTGCAGTAAATGTTGATATCTGTCGTGGCGAGCGAGAGTACTAATTCACTAAATTTCCGACATGCAACAATCAATTTACCCTTAAAGAATTTACATGAGATTTAATCATCCTCTGAACAAATTTGAACAAGGTCGTCTCCAAGGTACGGAACCTATGAGTTTGAGAGCTATGGGCAAAATGGAGAAAACTAGAAAATTAACCTCTAAAACTGAAATACGCAAATTTCATCATCATTTGAAGTTACGGGGATGAATTCATCTCTAGATGTGACAGGCTCGGAAACTGTTGAGGGATGCATTTTCAAGAAAAAGTTCACATCAACAATCACATATACAATTTCAACATCAAACATCAAACTTATGTAGATCATAAAAATACGCACCCCGACTAAACCCAATAGCACAGATGATGTACGTAGCTAACTGGAATACATAAAAATCCCATTGGTATAATGTAGTACATAAGGTGAACAACAAAACACGATACTTACACTCGAGATATTTACTGGCACCCTGAAAGTACCGTGGTAAAAGTACTTCTAGAATCTTCATGGAAGCCTTCATTTCTTCAAGTATGCCCACAAAGACGTACTCGTTAAGAGCATTGCGTATTGCTTCTCGCAAAGTCCACTGGGATGGCTCCCTACGATAAAACAAAACCAAGAAAAATGCCTCACGTATAGATTAAGAATACTGAAGTGGTAAGGTCCCAGACTCGGTTCTAGTCGGGTAATAATGAACAAGTCGTTTGTAAAGCCCTTCGCATCATTCATGCAAAACTATTTTAAATTCGGTCGCATAAGTCACAGAGGAGGAAACAAAGTATCAAACGTGCGGTAGAGTTACCGGCAGTTCATAGCGAACCCTTACGAGTGTAGAGTCTGCGCAGAAAGGCTGGGATTTTCTCAGAACACTTGTTCAGCCCTGTAGTACATGCAGAAACAGCGTGTGATTTCAAAGGATAACTTCTCACCCCACCAAATTCAAACATTTTCTGTATCTCAAACACACGAGAAAATATGTAAGCCATCGGAGAAGATTCAGGCACTTGTGGCTCGTCTTTTGATCAGAGCCTCGCAAATCTCGGACAAAATGAAGCTTGCATGTGGCCTGGTCGTTATAGTAAGGTAATATGCCCCTTCGGTACTAGTCGGAATTTAATTTTTTTTCAAATCTTTTCTGGTCTTCTACTTGTAGGGGCTCTAGCTCTTGGAGTAAGGAAATGTTTCACCGTCAACACGATTGGAACTAATTTGGGATAATTGGATTTACATATTTTGCAAATTTCTCAAAAATGTTAGGTGCCCTATAGCTGAATTTGCGATATTACAAATTACTCATAAAAACAAGTAACTTAAAAAGAAAAGCAGATGAGCTTACATTTACAGATCAAATAGACATTACTTCAACATCCAATTATCCCAAATTAGTTCCAATCGTGTTCGTCTCAGTTTTTCGGAAATCGAAATTTCTATCATACCCCATACAGTTACACAGAGCGAGAGCGGCCATTTTGAATATCAAATATTGGTTAATGTTAGGTAACTTCTTTCTCTAGTATCAAACTTTGCACGGTGATCCCTGACTTTTATCTTGACTTGTTAGAGAATGGTTTAAAGTTTCATTGAGGAAAGTTTGAGCACAACTATGAAGCGTACTTTGGGAATGTTACATACCTACAACGCGCGTCCTGGCCACAGAAGAAGGGGACGACATAAAAGGCCCTTCCAAGTTGGCATTCCGTTTTGTTCAATAAGACGCATTCATCAAATGTCTTGGCAAAAATTGAAAAAAAAGACAGAGAATATACCGAAGTGAATTGCATACAAATCATGCAAACGATAAAAAAAAGAGAAAAAATCCAGAAAATAATTAGTGCAATTAGGATTAACGAATATAAAAGAGCCAAATATCAAACACAAATTTCAAGGGCATTGCGTACAAATTCATCCGCAAAGTCTGCTCGTGGTTTTCAGATTATGAAATATGGCTGTCTGCACAAGTAACATATATCGGTTAACATACATGCAATGGATGAAAGATCTATCCCCCTGTATTTCAGTATGAGTTTCAGCTTTTATTAGCAGTAGGGCCTAAATCAGTTATTCTCCTGTCAGGTCACGTAGAAGATTATTAAGCTTTTGCAACAACTTCTTTCTATCGACGCCTACTGCCAACTATGGTCAAAGACATTAAAGATGAAAGTCACCAGGGGGAAGTAATATTGCCTATGGAATATCGACCTATATTGATATACAGCATTGGAATGGCTTCTAGTCCTAAAAAGCTACACATATATTCTCAAACCTGGTTGCGTTCTTCGTCGGTGCCCTTGAACTTTGACACCATGTACTTGTTGATGGAATCTCCGAATCTGTTGAAATAGTACGAAGACACAAGGCGACTGATCGGATCTCGAATGATATTAAAATAAACTGGACGTAGTTCACCAAATCTAGAATGAGGAAATAAATGCAGTGGGTATCTGTGAACACAGACATTATGCTACATAAGTTGCTGTTTTGTTACCCATGCTTACAGATATAACAAAGATAGGCTAATGCGGCAAAACATGTTGTTGACGCATATAAACAACTCTGACATATTTTCTTTTACGGGTTCATTTTTCCTATTTCGGATTTGATTCGGGTCTATGCAAATCAAATATACCTAAATGGAAAGTCATCTAGCAATATGATTCATCGTACTCTGAAACACGAGACCCCGGAGGTTCAGTGCGCATGCCGGAACCAAAACTCATGTTAAGTGACTGTATTCCATTACAGTGCTATTGCCCTTGGGGGTCAGGACACAGGAAATTCGCTAAGCCAGTTTACCGGCTCACATGTTTGAGGAACGGTGTATCAGCGCTCATGTAATCGATATAACCCCGGGCAAAAGTTTAAAATACAAGCCAGACAGCGGACAGTTGATCTCATGCACCGTAAAACTAGAACTAGCTCTCAGAGCCCCCGTTGGCTAGGCAATGTGACTCTCTCCTGCTAACAGATGCAGCGATTGTTATTGGAGAACATGGACATCTAATAGCAAAAACAGCTGGGCTGTTCAAATTGTTCCCTTCAAGCTGACACTGAGCTCTAATCGTCGAGGGCACATTTTTGCGGCAGAGAATAGAGAGAGAGTCAAGGCTATTGGAAGCTGTATGGCCTATGGGTAACTTACTTGGTGAAATTTAGGAAGTGGACATGCATATCGAACAAAGCTGGTCTTGGAAGATTAACGATTTCACGGACCGTCTTCTCCTGTAAAGCAAAGGATGTACAACATTTTCGCAATTTTGCAATGACTGGAGTGATTTGTACCCCCAAGCTGTACATGTATTGGCAGAGCCACTGAGTCGAGGAAATTTCAAAAGGTCTCTCCATGATGGAAAGGTTGATCTGCTGATGTTACGGCCCCCGTCCTACCTGCATGCTAATGCAAATCATAAAAATTTAATGAGAAGCGTATACGAACTGTGTATCCAACTTTATAGGATAAATATTTTCAGAGCTTTCTGCTGACTGGACAGCGGTAAACTTGAGCTTTACTTTCACGCCTCCGTCTCGTGAATCACTCGCAAACTGTGTAGGCCTACTGTATTGGGCTCTGATCCCGATAAATGACGGAAATCGAAGGTGCTGCTGATGAAATCTTCTATAACCAAGATCTTGCGACCGTGCGGCTTGTGTCCAGAAACAGAGACATTGCACACGGTTTACGTGTACAGTTCTCTTGTTCTTTACTCGGTTGGTCGTTTTAACCGAAAATTGGAATATTTGCAGCCGTTTGCAGAGTCATACAGTGAAACTAATTCGCATTGAAGCCGTATGATAAAACACCCGTCAATTCATTATGCCTGATATGAAATTTGATTGGTAAAATGAAGCGTTGCCTTGGTAGCCAGAGACTCACAGCTCGCAAATAATCGAACTTTTATGTAGAATGCAGCTCGAGGACAGATGTTCGGACACTCAAACCTTTACAATACATTTTGGTCTACCGCATTGAAGCCAATGGATTAACTGAGTTTTTACCAGCTTATTTTGTGAAAACTGAAACGTTATTATTTTTTCCAGGCATAACAGCCATTTGAATTTCAAATGTCGCCAGCACCCCTGAATTTTATCATCGATTTCGAGCAGATATGATTGGAACTTTCCTTACTGAAAAGTTTGAGCAAAAGTTTGAGTCAATTTCGAGGCGCGTACGACCTAAAATGTCTTAGGATATTTGCAGTGTGTCCGGACATCTGTTTGTCTGTATATTCTGTTTGTAACTTTAATGCTTTATTACTTTCCCAGCCTTAGTCACCTGATCTTTTTCGTTCTGTCGAAATTTCCAGAATTCCATGGAGTGCTTGTACTTGAAGCCAAATTTCTTTGCATTCTTCCTCACTATCCACAGGACGCTTCTGCTTCCACACTTTGGGACGCGGTTGTAGACAACTAAACTGTCGTCCACGTCCGGAGGCTGTGGAATATCAAGATGTAATAACAAGACAATGATAACTTAATATTTTGATCGGAAGGAAATCAGCGATGCACATGGCCCGGAATAAATTTGCCTCGAACACTTCCGACTCACTCTCACAGATACAAAGGAAAAGGAAAGCAATTCATTGCGCCATTGGTCATTCTAGTGAGTCAGGGCCTTTTTTCTGCACCACGAATCTACGCAGAAAGTTATGCGAGTAGCTGTTTCCCTAAAGGGGTTTTGGTTTACGACGATGGCCATCGACTGGAATGCCATGAAGAGGGTTAAAGATGGAAGGAAAGCGAGACTGATTTTTTTTTGCTGCTTTAATATCTTAGGTTTCATGACTACTGGTATTTGCTGTAGAGATGAGTTGGGTCTCTGGACGTATTCACAGAATGCCTGTCAGCTGAGGAGCGGTAAACAATCTTGAAACACTAAAATGGAGACCTAACATGACTTTCTCTTTAATGGAAGAGTTTCTACATGGCGTATTGGCTGTGAATTTGAACGAATGCGAGTAAAGACAAAATGCGTGATTATCTCCGATGGACAGAGAGAACACTCAGGCTGAACGCACGATGTACATTTCGCCCAGTAACTTCCCGGATCCCCTGTCATGTTAGCAACTAAAATTTGCTACCCTGGAGGGAAAGTCCAGCAACCTATTACGATTTACAAACGTTCTTACCAGTGCAAGTAAATCATCCAATGACTTGCTTTCCTTCTTATCCGGTCGCTTTGTTACGTCACCGGCTTTCACATTGGCTATGAGTATATAGTTGTGAAAAGTAAAATTTGTTAGGTTTCCCTTTCAACTGATACTATATTCCGATGAGGAAAAAAAATACTTGAACAAGCCCACTGAAGCCTTTCCGTTGTTTTCGCACTATAATCATGATGATATTAAAGTGGAAGTTTTGACACGACATTAAAACCAACTTAGATGAAAACTCGAAGTTTGGAGGTTCCGGGTTCGCAAACCACGTTAACAATGCCGTTGGCAGCCATGAGCTAATACGTACACATCCGACATTCCTTAAATTGATTTAGTTTAGAAATTTGAACTGGGCCAACAGTGCCACCGCCTATACAGTGACACAAACATATAAGCAAACCGAAAGTATTCCTGTTTTCATGTGAAACATTTCACGTTCGAGTTTCCGCAAGTCAGAAGTGCGAGTATATGGGTAGACGAGCGTATACATAGACGATACGCTCTCAGACGAGCTGCGCCGATTGCCACTGAAAAATGACGTAGATGATTGATTCGAACAAGTGTACGGAATATGTGAGGGGCGCCTGTCGCAGGTATATGTTAGTGTTGGGAAAAGTAAATCATTTATGACACGAATAAGCATTTTGAGTAAAAAACCAACCTTCTGTTTCCTGGGATTTTTCCCATTGCTTCGCGAACTGAACGTCCGATGCAGACACGACATCCCCTTCGTTTCTCCTTTCCAAGTTCCCCCATGGTTTCAGGTCGCGTCGAGTTCCTTCTCGCTTTTCATTCCCATGTACATGTGAAAGGTCGATCCCATTATGGCTACGGAGCAAAATTCCGACGCCAACGAGAAATGGCAAAAGTATAAGCAGGAACAGTATGGTATGTAATCGGTGCTTCCTGCATAGGCAATTGCAACGCATCATAATGTCGGCCGATGATCTGGCGATCCCACGATACTCCACATTCTAGCAGAATCCAGATTCTTCCTCTCAAAGCAGGACGGGAAAGACTTATGAGGATGGTTTACTAATAGATGTATCCTTGACTGGTGATAAAAAAGGACCTGGGTTAATTGAAACGTCATTGGCAAATCTGTGTCATGCGTGTGGTGGCACGGTTACTCTACCAGTCTACCCCTGAGCAGCCGTGGCCCTAGCCTAGACATAAGTGTGCTGTCGTTGCCACTTCTGATAAGGGGCGAACCATTTGATATGGGGGGAGGCTTGGAAGATTTGACTCTGGAACATTTTTTTTCTGTCTGCTTCACATCTGGAATTATTTTTTTCAACTATATGAATTCTCAGATGGCATTTTTTTCACTTCCCCTGTGCTGAATGAAATTCAAACATTTGATGTTCTTTTTATTAAGACACTTTTCTTCTTATGACATGACAAAAACTGAATCAGGGAATAAATGCAAACCAGCACAAAGTTAAAATGGAACTACGGGCAAACAGCATCTGCTTCAGAATGCTGTAAAGTTGGAAAGTAAATAGAAGCATCCTTTACTACAGCAACATTGCTGATGGAAACAACACGTCATGGAGATCTCAATCAGTAAGAAGACAACCGCCACTGTCAGTGGTTACCTTTGTTCTAGATAAGGCTAAAAGCATGTGGCACAAACTGACTAAGGATTTGAAAGACTGCTAATGCACAGAGGTAGTTGAATACTGAAATGACACAATTAATCCAATTACTTGGGGTGGTTAAGAGGGGGTTTACCTCTCCTGATATATATAGAAACTTTTGAATTTTACATATTAAAATGTGGATATTTGGTGCCATTTTGAGTGTTTTTTAACAGAGTTTTCTTGTAGACTAAAAATATATTTAGACACAAAATGATTTTCCATTATTACTTTGTCAACAGAGACTAGTGGATATCCCGATAGGAAAAATTTCTATTTTTTGACCGGTCAATGTGAAGAAATGTATATTATTGCACAGAAATCAAAATGCAGCTTCTGCATATGATTATGTCACAGAAGTGCTTCGGATTTCTAATGTTTCAAAAGTTTATGTGATACATTGGTTCAAATTCAGGGTATAGCTATTCTTTTTAGAGTGCAGCTTTTATTTGAAGGTGTGTCTTATAATGATTTGAAAGACACAATAAATCATAAATCAAGGATATTATTATAAGACATTTATAAGTGCATTTATAAGTAGGTCAACAGCTAACTTTTGTCTATTGACAGGTGCCTGTGGTGGTGATTAAGAGGCCATTTGTGTACAACAATTACATACCATGCTCTTAGAGAACATTCTTCTCACAAACCATGATGAAATGTACAGTTATTTATTCGCCTTGTTGAAAACTGCCTGTACAATATGTTTATTCTCATTGGTGACATGTGAAAGGGACGGTGCCTGCAATTTTTGATATTTTTCTGTTTTTGTGTGTCAACTATTGGTTTACTCACTAAAACAAATATTTGGCTTGTCAAAAGCTGGTACTATATCAAGTCAGCACTAGACTGGACTGCAATTCAATTGTTAGAATTAAATTCAATTGTGAACAATTATAGAGTTGCTTTCTGTATAGCCTGTGTTGACAAGCTGCATATTTAAGCAATAAAGCACACCCAGCGATGGTATACCACGAGATTTTGACCAGCTCACGACATATATGCACGAGCGATAGCGAGTGCATATATAAAGTGAATGGTCAAACACGATTGGTATACCATCGCTGGGTGTGCTTTATTGCTATTATGTCATAACAGTATATTGAAATTCTGGCATGGAACGTCATACAAGGACTTTTCCTAAAGCCGAGAGCCAGTGCGCATGCCAGCCGTGGTATATCGCCAATATACCACGGTTCTTTACGCGTCTGGACCAATCAGATCGCTGTATTTGCACCATCAATATACTGGTATGATATAATTGGTATTCTCGCATACTTTAGGAAGTACCGGGTAGTGAAAAGACACTGTATAATTGATCACTATATTTGACCTGAAAGTGTCATTTCACTCTATGCAAACTATAAACTATGTTTTACCCATACAAAACTAAACATCTCTTTGCAATTACATTTGATATGAATGTACTTCACTAGCATATGGTACTGAGGCCATTTGTGTAAAAGAAATTTGGAATTTCACCCAAAAGTGTTATTACACTGTACATGGTTGTCACACTATGAACAATATTTTTCCTATGCAAACCTAGCTATTACTGTGCTGTTACATAACTTTGAAAAATGATGTGATAGTACCTCACAAAAATATTGTGATTGGAAAATATAGTGAGTTTTGAATTTTACCTAAAAGAGTCATTTCACTATAGATTGTAGTTTACTGCACAGACTATGAACAATTTGTTAGGGCTAATGTGCAGCGTCTCGGAAGCTGCTATCCAATTGGTTGGCTGAATCTTACCGTTATAATTGAATAATTTAGTCACTTTATTGCATAACAACACACTTCGGAAAGTGCGGTATAGCAAGAACAAAACTAAACATTGCATAAAACATTGTTGTCTATGTCTGTACCTGCAGCTGCTGGGGGAAACATAGTGTTTGTAATATATTTATAATAATACAAATAGAGTCCCTAAGTTGCTGTGAATAGTGACAATCGACCAATCAGATATGACCTTCAGGGCACACTGCACATTAGCTGATTTGTTCTGCTATTCTGGAGTCTATTTGTCTCATTCAATTATGACGGTAAGATTAAGCTAACCAATGGGATAACAGCTTCTGAGATGCTGCACATTAGCCCGATTTGTTTCCCTTAGTGCATTTGCATATGTTTGACAATTGACTTCAATTTCAATCCTCTAGAATAAGGTGATTAAAGTTGTGCAACAAAGATGATATTGAAATTTCATTAAAAGATATCAACATGTTGTACATATGAGTCTCCTAGGCATGCTGTTAAAAAAAATGATATAAAACTAGCTATATGTGTTAAAATTGATTTTTTTTGCCTGGAAGGTCTTTTTCCCAGCCCATTGTCTACCTTGTTACGTACCACCATGATAGTCAACTGCTCTCGTTTCTCATTCCTACGTTTTGACATTCTCGCGAGCCAGAGCAATGATTTCCGCTCCGCTGACCTACGCAAAAGTAGCGCTGAGCTGTTGCCGTAAAGAGGCGCGTATTTACGACGATGGAATTTTTAAGGCCCCCCCACTGAAACCCCGTTTTTTTTGTGCGCGCTCCCCCCCCCCCGCCCGTTCACGCTCGTTCTCTTGGTGTTTATGGTCTTATGTAACAGTTAGGTCAGCATGTTTTGTGTAGGTAGTTCCTAACGATCGTTTGTCTTAGTTTCTCTACCATCTGTCGTTTGACGACAAGTGTGCAACAACAAAGAAAGTTGGAACTCGTAGAATTGTTCCGGTCACTGAGCTTTGGGAGGAAAGAGATACTTGCGCTCAAATTCTGAGACAGTGGAAGGTTTGGGATCGAATGACAAGGAAGTTCATAGTGCAGTAGATCAATGGAAGGACCTGCAATGCACATGATGTAAGCGTATGCAAGTGGAGAAACCGTGGGAGAAGAGGGTGGTATACAGACCGTGGTACTGATTCACAGTAAACTCTGTACCGATCGCGAAGTGACATGGAGTGCCTGCTGGTACGACAGCCCATAGACCCTCGAGAAAGGGTCTATGGACAGCCCAACAAATTGTCCGTTGGAAAGACTGTTAAAATAAGACGAGGCCGTGGGTGTCTCGTTTTCCATGCATGGACGAGACAGTGTCTTATCGTCACTCACCAGACCCTAGAGTTCGAGAGGTTACAGACGTAGCTTTAAACGGTTGACAATCGACCAAAAGGCGGACGGATGCGGCACACTTTGCAGATCCACAAGAAGAGCAACTGGATCCAAACAGATTCGCCGACACGTTACCAGAGCGGCCTACCACACTGAGTATAGCTAAATACTGACCTTCACACGAAGGTCGAATGTAAGCAAACCACAGCTGACAGTTCATTCAAAGGCGTAAATCTGGTACATTTTGACTGACTACCCCAACTGTTCACCTTAAAGTAACGTTGAGGGCGCGATGTTGCGGTAGCAAGAGCCCGAGATGGACTCGGGTGTATCGCCAGGGTTGGGGCACGAAATACCTTAAGCTGCTGTTTTTTTCCTCGTTTTGACGTTTATACGCGTGACTTTCATGTCTTAAATTTCATGACTAAAGTACTCAAAAGCAAAGTAGATAAAATTTTACTGAAAGCGGAGGGCAACCCAAAGTACAATAATATAGTCATTTTCTTTAAAATCTCATGTTTTAGGTAAAGGCGAGAGGAAAAAATAACGGAAAAAATATTCAAGCTTTGTGTTAGAGATAATGTTATGGAAATACGTCGCACCTCTTAATTTTAATCTGCTTATATCACTTTTATAAAACACTTTGGTTAGGCCTGTGTAAAATTACATTTTTTATCAAAAACTGTAACAATGCCTGTCATGGATCAGCAACTTTGTTTCAGAAATATAGAAAAGTCTAGCTTGAAATCAAGTCAGGGTGATCTATGGCGCATAATCGTGGCTAAAAGCGAATGGATTTCACGAGAGTTGCATTGAGATTTGCGAGAGTTGCATTTAGGTTGGCTCAAAGCGAATGCATCTCACTCAGAATCTTAGGTGCTAATTTTGGCCCTGATTATGCACCATAGGCGATCGGTTAAATACTTTTGTTCATCCTTGACTAATTGTAACCTGGTTCTTTCCAAAACAACAACCATGGTATCACATGTGAAATTCTGGATTTTAGACAAAAAGAAATGTTTTGCCTAGGGAGGAGAAAGTCCGTGAATTACTGGGACAAATATGCTGCTTCACCCGTAAATCAAATTGCTGAAACATAAGTTGCTTAAAATGCTGTTATGTCACAGGCAAACTAGACATTAATAGTCTAAAAATATACTATTTTCGTAATAATTAAAAGTAATAAATCGTAATTATGAAACATTGCTATCACTAAAACCAAGTTAGTATTTCATCCAGGTTGAGCTTCCTTTCTGTGGAGCAGCACTTGATAAAAACACTGTATAAGTTCTGTATGACATAGGCCGCGGACTGGCCGTCCAATATACTAGGAGTATATAGAAAGGGAAGGTGGCCAGCATACACAGCCAGTCCTCTCTACACGGCTTTGAATAATTTCCATTTTACTCGCTCCTACCATTTAAATTGCTGTATCTCCGCTGCATTACTGATAGTTGATAAGCTCACCATCAAATCTGCCTTGTTTGGCCCTCCTTAGTAGTAGCCTTGTAAAACTATCATGCTCAAAATTTTGTGCAAAGTCCGAAGATACAGTTTCTCAAAGGCTTGGCCCCTGTTCATGGCAACATCCAGGAATCTCAGCTGCAATGCGATGCCGTTGACTTATTAGCATAAATCATATAGTCTGACATCATAGTGTTCAACCAATGAAAGCTTAGAGACATCTTCCTGGTGACCCTAACGGCTGTATGCTGCCAATGTCATACACAACTCATACACATACAGCGTTTTTATCAAGCACTGCTCCACAGAAAGGAAGCGCAACCCAGATGAAATACTAACTTGGTTTTAGTGATACCAATGTTTCATAATTACAATTTATTATTTTTAATAAGTACGAAAGTAATGTATTTTTAGACTATTAATGTCTAGTTCGAAGTAATATATTTTTAGACTATTAATGTCTAGTTCGCCTGTGGTTATGTTTGACACTACAGAGTTTGCAAGGTTTGGTACCAGGGAAACATTTACTGAAATTCAAAAATCAAAAAGGTCACCATCCCTGTGTTTACCCTTTGAGAGCTATAATTTTTCCCACCTACATTTTAGTGCAACATTTTACAAATTCTTATGAATTTTTCTGTAATTGTTTTGGTCGTTTTGGAGCAAAAGGACATAATTTTCCATTGACTACAATTTTTTATCAAAATTTTTGGGAAAATCTGAAAAGAAATGGTCTTCATCTGAAAAAAATTGTCTGCCCTATATCTTATGAAGGCAACAAAAGTTGACTTTGGCACTCAAAGGGTTAATTCTACGAGCAAAATAAAATTTGTGACTTTCAGATAAAAAGCCAATAAAACTGTAGTTACTCAAAGAGCTTCAAATCAGCCCCCATAAGTGATAGACCAAGAAAGTAATATAAAAGTTTGAGAGCCCAAATATCTGTCCCTGAGGTGCCTGCAACCTTAAAAAATATTGATTACACAAACATGTCAGACATCATGCAGCAACAGAATCAGTTTTATTACAATGTTCAAAGGATTGACCAATTAAGGTTTGTAAACATGTGGATAAACACAGATGCAACAAACATAATTTTTAAAACATTTACATTTACAAGAAGCCCACGATACTCATTTATATCTTGTAAATTCCATGGATTAAATGATAAAAAAAATTTCAATATATTTTAAAGGCAATGCTCATTAATACGGGAATTTTGATGTAAAACAGACTTGTTCGATTTTCGTTCACTTTAAGTCTTGTTCTTTTTTCTCGAAGTTTCCAAATTTTGACTTTTGTTGAGTTCTAAAAACTGCAGTATTTTGGCATACATCTTCCATACATTGACGACTTTTCGAGTGTAAGTTGGCAGTTTGGTTCTGTAAACCTTTAAATCATTGCTTTCATTATTTCTCCTTATGTTGAAGCAAGATGGTAGAATACTCTACTCATCGCAAACTTCATTACCATTCAACGCTATCCTAGAGAGTCCCTTTCCATCATCAAATCATGAAAGGCCCCCTAAGACAATCAGGTTACATTCAATAATAAGGTGCAACAGGCCCAGTATTCTGAAGGTATGAACTTGTGAGTTTCTGCCGGAGTTGATTTTCATAATGCCCAATTAGAGGATGGCAGAGCCTCAGAGTTCTCTTGTGAAGTCCTGACTGACATAGAGTCATTATCAGGATGTAAACACTACTGATGGCACAGGGAACTGAAATTGCTGTCTGACATCACATAATGGCATCCGATATGTCACGTCACTTCTTCTCTTTTGATTTCTCTTTTTCAGCGGTTTTGGATTCTGCTTTTTCCTGAGCCTAAAAAAGAGAAAGTGATAAAAAAGTTGCATAATTCTGGTTATGACTCTTATCCTTGCTATGTTGTATATGTACAGTAACAATTTAAAACTATCTTTTTTTTGCATTTGATCTCGGGATTGACATTATGAAGTCAGAAAAGGAAAAATATTGTGTTGTAGAAAATAATGATGGTGACAATTTCTCTGTACAATATAACTGAGGTTGAGTGTTATTATCCATATTATTCTGTAACACTGAGAGGTTCTGGGTGAAAAGCCAGCAGGTTTGGTTCTCAAATGAAATGGTGGCAACTGAAGTTCCTTGGAACCAGGGCTGTTTCTGTGTCTTGCGAGGCACACTGCAGCAGGTACATGTATAAAGCAAGCTATAATGTTGCTGATATAATTAAGCCAAGTGGTATACCCGTTGCTGAGATGGTTTATTGCTATTGTATCATAATAGTATATTGACATTCTGGCGTGGTGTGTTGAAATGAAATTTTCTCAGGTTGAGAGCTTGTGCGTGTTCCAACTGTGCAATACTGCAAATATAGCACAGTTATTTTCACATGTCAACCAATCACATGGCTGTATTTACACCATCAATATACTGGATGATATTATTACTATTTTAAACTAGTAGAAAACACTGCAAACTCCACAGGTAACCTGAAAACTGTTTGAACTGATACCTACATACATTATCTAGTGATTTTCACTTAGAAACCAAACTAATTGAACAGCTCCTCATTCAGTTGAGTCAGCTACTGATTTTCACTCATCCACAAAGGGAGATACACCATTTGTGCACACCCTCCCTTTTCTGGATGTCTACGCATGACAGTTGCTACCTTTTTTGATAAACAGTTTTGAGCACCCTCAGTAGAAGACATCTTATGTTCTCTAAAATGTTGTGACAAGAAGAAAACTGACCTTTTCGACGAGATCTAGAAGTTTTCCCTCCTTGGCTAGCACTCGTAGGAGTTCCATGATCAACGGAAGGTAGTTGTGCTTGCGACGAATATTTTCAATCTGAGAAAGACAGACAGCACATGAAGGTGTGTTGACTTTGGTCCAGTCAACTGGGTGATTTAAATAAGTAATTTTAATGACATCACATGACCTTACATCCATGTATTTTTATTTGTTTGAGTCAGGTAGTCTGATTTGGCAGTCTTTTTAACAGGTTTTTCATTAAATTGCAACTTGTAACTAATTTTCATGCAAAAATTTGCATTGCTTCTTCATAATGAAATATTGAACGTTGAATACCACATGCCATCAAACTATCAGGATGAAAGGTCATACAGGGGTCAACAAATTGACCTATTACAAAAAGTAGTAGGAATATGGTAAGAAAGGTTTCATTTGAACTGATGTGTCAAATATTTCAAGAATGTATTTTTCTTTTATTTAAAGGCTGCCATAATGAACGCACTCAGGAATAAAAAAGGGGCAGTGTTCTGCAGACTTTGTGTGCCAAGGAGATCATGTGATGATTGGTACAAACAAGCCCCGGTGTACAAACATGTACGGAAATACATGTACTTCTTTGAGCATTCATGCATATGGTTGTGTTTGTACCCTGATCCATTCGAATTCTGGACATAAGATAGAACGCACCTCGGGGACAGATATTCGGACTTTCAAATTTTTACAATTCTTTTCTGATACATGCACCACTTGTGGGGGTTCATTTTTAAGCTGTAGGTGAAAGAAAACTTTTCACTGGCTTCATTTTTCGAAATTCGCAAATTTTATTTTTCTCCATAGAGTTGACACAGGGATGGCGGCCATTTTGAATTTTAAATATCAGTAAAGCTTGGGTTATTTGTATCCATAGTACCAAAATTTGCGTGGTGACCCCCCTGATTTTACTGCTGTATCCTATAGACATGGTCTTTCAGATCATGATACAAATCCATACATCCAAATTACAGAATTCCCATTTGTTTTGTTGTTCTTTAGGACAACTTACCTTATATTTTTGAAATTTTTGTTCTTCCATTGCCATCTTCATTTCACAATTACTTATTTCAGCTCTGAGAGCCTCTTCTGTTTGAGGTAATGACGAGTCTTCATCTGTTTCCATGGCTTCCTCCTAGTTGCCATGGAGAGTGAAACATACAGAAGATGAAGTGTGAAAGTTTATGTCAGTTTCTGAAACTGAGTTGCTACAATTACTCGATCTTTAGTTTATTCCAAGTTTTTTGAATCGCAAATATCACTTGAGATGGTCTACTGTCAGTTTATCCATGCAAGAAGGACATTAATTAAGTAAATTTATTTGGTACACATATTTTACTCTTCGTTGGTTGCAGAATCAATTTGTCAATGAACTTTTCAAAGGCTGACAGAAATACAAAACTTAAAACAGCTTTTGCACTGGAAAATATAGTAATTAGTTTTTTATTTTTCTGGGTGATGCACATGATACAGTATGAAGAGGTGCAAGGTGGACGCCTTACAAATACTCACATTCCCCAACCTGTTCACCCCCATATCCCAGTAAACAGATCCAAACTCACCATTCATCACAATGGGTTTGAGCCAAACCATGATTGTGAAAGTATTAAATCATAGGGGGTTTCTTTACCTTATTCTGCAAGGCTGCTAACCTTGCTTCAAGTTTTTCTTTATCTCTCTTGTAGACCATTTTTCTATCTGACACTATAGCCATCAAGTTGAAATGGATTTCTTCAGCACTATACCTGCAAACAGGAAAGAGATTGTTTTACTGCATTTCTGAAATCTTTTCTCTCAAAAGATAAACTTAGCAAGCAAGCAAGCACGCAAGCTAATACGTAAGTAAATACATTACACAAACAAACAATCTTCAAATGACAACCATTTTATAAAAAGTTTTCAGGACCAGTGAAAAAAGACATATTATATCATACCAGTATATTGATGGCGCAAATGCAGCGATGTGATTGGTCGAGACGCAAAAAGAACCATGGTATATTGGCGATATACCACGGCTGGCATACGCACGAGCTCTCAGCTTGAGCAAAAACCCATTTTTGACGTTCCATACCAGAATTTCAATATACTATTATGATATAATAGCAATAAATCACACCCAGCAACAATATACCACTCGATTTTGACCAGTTTACTTCATATATGCACTCGCTATCGCTCGTGCATATATCTCGTGAACTGGTCAAAATCTCGTGGTATACCGTCGCTGGGTGTGCTTTATTGCTTAAATACTCAATGTCCTAGCACTGACATAGACACCATCTTTGTTGTCACATTGGTACACATGACTAATTTGAACCAATTGGTGCCAACAGCTGGCCATATTGGATTGAGTCACAAAACAAATGCATGTGTGACAAGCCTACTGTGGTAAAGATGCATAGAATCTCTGAATACCTCTCTGATCTACCATTCGTGGGGGTCACATTTTGGACCTCTTGGAGTAAATAAAATTTTCTCATTATGCTCATTGAAAATTTAATTTTTTCCCCAGAGTTAACACACGGATGGTGACCATTTTGAATTTAAGATATCAGTAAATATTGGGCAAGTTGATTCTCTGGTGCCAAAATTTGCATGGTGATCCTTGATCTTATTCTTAATTTTAAAAGAGAATGGTTGAAATTTCTGTGAGGAAAATTTGAGCAAAAATATAAATATTTCACATTCCAGAGACATACTATCCTCAATGAAAGGAACAGCCAAGGAAGCCATAATCATTGACCTTTTCATAATCTCTTGTTATTTTAAAGATGAAAGGAACAGAAACTGCGGAAGCCTATAGTTTTTCAGTTTTGAACTTTAAATAAATATTGAATAAAATGAAAACTGTTCTTTCAATCCTGTCTTGAAAGAACATTCAGAATTTAATAGACAGAAAGCAACTGTCTTGTTTTGACTTCATTTGCAAACCACCAAACAAGAAAGAGGACACAAGCTTTCACATCCTATATTTGTTTTATCCCAATCATATTATGCAGCAACTTTGTATTTTGTCAGAGATTCAATATATTCAGTAGGTTGTGCAATTTGTGAATTTTATTTCAAGGTCTTTACTCTTGCAGTGTGTTTCACTTACTTCTGCATTCGCTGTTCTATAACAGGCTTCACCAATTTTAACCAGTCATTCTGGTCACATTTACCTGTAAAAAGTCAATACATCTGGACTTGAAAAATCCGAAATTGATAAAAAAAATAACTGTAATGCATTAATGAACAGTTTTGAATCCAAACTATTCTACTATTCTCACCTACAATTAGCAAATGAACAAGACAAAATGAATTGCAACGTCCATGAATAATAGCGAAATGAGGAAGCATTGTACTTAAGCATCACACTTTTTTCAAAGCTATATTTCTTATCAAAGATGACATGAAAACCTCCTCATACCTTATATTTTCAAAATGGAGCAGACAATCAAAAATTTACTATGGTAGCAATACTTAACTCAAAGGATGAAGAAGGTACATATATTGGGTAGAAAACCTCAATTTTGGTATTAATGATAAAGGCTAACTTAAGTCAAAAACTTGATACTACTTTATAAAATTGAATACCTCATCTGATACTGGAGTACATGTAGAAAAACATGACAATTTTGTTTTGCATTAACTATTCTGACATTATATAGTAATTAATATCAAAATTGAAATGATTTTAATTCAAAATCTAGGAACTGTATTGCCAAACAAAATTGTCGTCTAGTTGTATAGTATTTAAAGTTGACCCTGCCAGAGTGGAGTTATATTTTTTTTAAATCCTGTGATTTGCATAAATTTACACCTTTATCTCACCCAACTTATGACAGCTTGTCATCCTAAAAAATGAACACAACCAATGTTTTGATCTTGGCGTAACAAACTAATGAAAGTTGAATGAATCTTTGCAAGAAAGGGATTTTTGACAAAATACACTGCCTTATATGCAATTCCACCTTATTAATTTACTTGGCTTTATTCTTTACAGATTAGAAATCAAAAGCAATGTCAGTGTCTAATTCATTTGTGCTGGACCAGGGATGATCAAATCAGATGACAGGATATCATCACATGACTAGGGAATCATCCAATAATATTGCAGGATATCATCACGTGACCTGCTGCTTCCTCCAATGAGGGATCAAACTTACCTAAATCGATGGGGCCATCTTTCAGGCCATCTAACTCATACAGCCTGCCCTCTATGGGTATGTAGCCGACAAAATGAAAGACATCATCATCCTTATTGGCTAGTTTAGCATCGAATTCAAACATCTGATGTCTGTAAAAGAGAAATTAATTAAAAATTACACAATAAACTTAATAAGTAACTGAAAACATTCAGCAAATTCCGATGCAATAGCAAGACCTGACAAGCACACTACAATCTAATGCTGAAAGTAATTTGTCTAAGTTATGTTGTCAAACTTCTATCTTTTTGAATCATTAATTTTAGTTTTTTTTGACATTCAAAGTACAAGAATTTGAATAATGGTCTCTGCAAATCCTTAACATTTCATGAAAAATCTTCATTCGAGTGTTATGTTATTCATTCGATGTATTTCGCGGTACAAATGCCGTTATCATTTTCATCAAATACGTTACGATAACCTCCATGGCAGGGTACAAAAATGTTGTTTGTCTTTGGAATTTTCAGTCAGTGTGAATGGAGTCTGTGTCAATATGAAGTGCTGTTGATGTCAAAGAGTCTTAAATTCAGAATGGGGCAAAAACAGAGAAAATTCCTGAAATTTGTAGACCACCTCATAGCTTTCAGAAATCTCCCATGTGAGAATGTGCACTCCTTTGGGTTTTACACATATAAACTATGCCTGTTAAAATGTAAGTACCTTACCTAGAAAATGAATTATGTACTTGTTTGATTACTTCAGAATTACTTAGTGAGAGGCCCTTCATCTGTGAAAGAAAGAAAAAAAAATGTCAAAAATGTTGTGAGGACTATGTTCCACATGTAACAATTTTCAGTAAAGTGATCATATTGTGATAATTTTTAAACTATTTGGATCACTTTTCGAATTTTTCTATCGTCGTCAACTCTTAATTGCTGAAATTTGAACTTGTAATTCTGAAACGATGACAACCTGAAACTGGTACAGTCAAGATATATATACGGTTTGTCTTTGTATACTATACTAGCATTGTTGATTTTTACAAATGTATGTAAATCAAAAATAATCATTCAGTTTATATATAGTTTGTATGATAGCGTAAGTGTAAGGTCATCTGTGTTTTCTCTTTTGCAGCAAGAAGAGTAGAAAATGCCTTACTGTGGCATCAAAACTCCGTGAGAATTCTTTGAAATCTGTCAAGGTTGGACCAAGTCCGACATCTGTGTGCTTGCAGTTAAGCAGGATACTAAGAATGGCTTGGGTGGCACAAGCATTGTTGATTACCTGGAATTAAAAAAAAAACAAATTTGCATAAAAACAAAGATTTGCATAATGTAAAAGTGACAGATATGTTAGATTTCAAGACACTTTCTACCTTTGCATAGAAAATATCAACGATCTGCATGACCTAAATGAGGAGACCATAAGAATATAATATAGAATTAAAAGTGTAATTTATGGAAAATTGGCAATAGACATTTAGGGATGATTATGGATTTTCCTTTTTTATAAAATGACAAAGAAGAATCACATGATACAGCTTGTTGGCTGAAAATTTGTTGTTTTCATTTTAACAACCACATTTGAGTGCAAGAACCCGACAGTATACCAGATCAAGGTTTGACTTAAATCACACAGACCATAAAATATATGATAATACAACAAATTATGCAAAACCGTGAATTATCAACTCTTCATTCATTTTTTATGCAAGCATCAATGGTGAGGATTATTCCTGTCTTGCAAAATTAGAGCCACACTGTGACAGTGAATATAAAAACTTACTTGTTTGGCAAAGAAAATTTTCTCTAGCCTGCTATCCTGTACAACACTTCCTGACGGTTCATCTCCCGGTCGCCATTTAAACAAAAATATCAAACCATGGACTGGTCTGCAAAGCAATGACAAATAATTGAAAATTTTGACTCCAGAGCTCTACCTTGGTTTATCGTTTGACTTTCCGACAACTATGACAAATAAGTTAAATCAATGTTACAGTAAGTAATGAGCAACCACTTCTATTTGATCACAATACATTTATAATTAGAAAATTATCAAGAACTTAGACCACCAAGTTTGATACAGTGTAGTTGATAATATCTGGTATAAACTGCTAAAATGTTAAATCTGTGGACTTTTGACCACTGAATACAAACTTCTTAATCTGACTCTTAATCTAGATCTATATCTTGTATATATATATATATATATATATATATATATATATAT
>LD343662.1:382425-394938 GCA_001465055.1 Ptychodera flava | reverse complement strand
CAGTTCCCTATTTGTTTTCTCTGTCTTGGTAAAACTAAATCCACGTGTTGTTTTAAACGTGTGACTTGACAATATATATCTGTTCTCTGATTTCTTCACCTAGGCCATGGTTCACAGTGGCTCTTTACGTCGTCTTTATGACGACTACAAAGATAAGTTAGATTTCTTATTTGTATATATCTTGGAAGCGCACCCAGCGGATGGATGGAAAATGGGTTCACGTTTTAGTTCTTTTAATGATGCTACAACGATTGATGAGAGAATAGACTCCGCAAGGTGAGAATAATAAGGATTCAAAAATCTCTCAGAACTACAAATAATACACGGCTGTGTTCACAGTATTGGAGGGTAAACGATTTTAGGAAAAAAAACACCTAGATCTAACATCGTCAGGGAGTGCTTAGGTTATTGTGACTATGAAATAAGAACTTACAATTATCCCATATGAATCAGTACACATAAAGCTGATTTTATTTATTGCTAAGAGAAATCAATATACGAATCTTCCACAGCTAAACCAATTTCGATACAGAGATTTATCGTGTCAACCAGCTGCAGCAATCTATTTTTGCCAATAACCTTGACCCTCGACAAGTTCAGTTGTCTAGCTGAGTGCATTCCATGGTATGGATATACAAATCAACCCTGTTGAAGGCTATTGAACACAGCATATGAAAACACCGTTCTTGTGTTCTACTTTAATAATGAACATGTACTTCAATTATTGAATACATAAACTCTGAATATGTCTCGATCGAATAAAAGGTTATGAGGGCTAGAAAAATACTTGACAAATTCGTATAGTAGATTTATTTGAAGACTTTATATACAAAGATGATGAATAAGGACTTCATACAAATTGTTAAGTGATGCATTTTTCGGGGCAGATCGAGGCTGATTCTATTGTTACCGAGGCTCATGTGGTTTAGTTAACCATGTTAACAATGAAAGGCTCTCTCTCTCTCTCTCTCTCTCTCTCTCTCTCTCTCTCTCTCTCTCTCTCTCTCACACACACACACACACATATTATATATATATATATATATATATATATATATATATATATATATATATATATATATATATATATATATATATGGTGCTTTAAAAGTCGAGTTGGGAATCAGTATGTAGTTCGACGATTAACCTAGTTGCTGTAACGCTGTAACAATTTTAGTGTTGTACCACATCCATTTTACTATTGTTCTTATCGATACACTAAAATGCAATTGGTTGTAATTCACCTTCAGATTGTTGATTGAGGTGGACACTGAGTACAAGACGTTTACCGAGGACACCAAAGGCGTTGATCACATACCAATTGTTCTCGACAACATGAACAACGACTTCAACCGTGCTTACTCAGCACAACCTGATCGCACCTTTGTTGTCAGGCGTGGGAGATTTGAGTTCATCGGGGAGACGGTCAGTGACGCGCTACATGGCGACCCAAGAAAATTAGCGAGCGACAAGGTCCGTGATTGGCTGGAAACCGTGTTTGAACCAACAAAGCTCAAGTCAGAAGAGTAGGCTTACTTGTAAGCTATCTTCGCGAAATGATGCATAGAGATATTAAGTACACTGAATGTTTATTGGACATCCGAACTATGTTAATGATAAACTCGTGTTTCAAGACTGAAAGAAAGGATGGATGAGTATCATATACTTTTGAAGAAACGATCACGTGCAGAGATCAACATCTTAAGAAAGGGAGCGTACATTGAAAAGAGGGAGAAATTAGAAACTTTAGACATACGGCATGCTCATTACTTCCGTTAAGTATTGAAAAGGTCTCTATCCTAGATTTTAAACGATCATTTGTGCGCATTGTAAAATAATTAGTATATATTCTTTTTAAAGTTTTGGTTGTGTGCTTTAAAGACGTTTAAAGGATGTACGTCGTCTTAGGTTTTCTAAGATTTAATGTGCACAAACAACAAACAAACAAACGAAACAAAACATCATAGGTTTCTTTTCAAAGCCAATCTGACAGTGTCCTGACACAGGCACTTGTGATCTATTCAGCTCTGGGACTATGCGCTCCATAGACGTATGTACATATGCCTGAAAATTTCTCAGGCATATGTACACATGTCTATGGGGCGCATAGTCCGAGAGCTGAATAGATCACAAGTGACTGTGGTCCTGACTTTAGCAAAGTCGGAGGTATCCTGCCAGCCACAAGGCACTTGGAGTTGTCTGCCTTTTACATGTCTCTGCACTGAACATTCCACGAGCATGCGCTTCCAGCTCTGCCAGACAGTCCGGCCACTTTGCAAATGTAAGGGTTTATGCGTGTGCATTTTATCCTGGTTGTTTGCTTTGACACGGTCAGTTATCGTACCTTGCAAAGTGGTGTGACTTAGGTTAGTTGGCACTATCAAAAAATAAGTTACCCATTTTCATTGTGAATGTACAAGGGTGCATTTTCGAGACACTTTACAGAACTGTTTTGGAAATATATCAAGCCAAAACATGCAAATGGTCTCGAGGCACTCTCATTTCAAACTGCTCAAGTAACGACATACACCCTTTAAAATACCCTTTATCATTTCAAATATATTAAACAGATATTATGTTAGACAGCATGCCAAATACAGTACCTGCAATCGTGTGTGGGTGCCTCCTGACTTCGAACCCGAACAACGGAGCGCCCCTGCACAAGTCAAGTCTTTTAAACCCGTCAAATATCGCAAATCATAATACAAAGGATGTTTTGTTCAGATTTATACCACAGAAAGTCACTTTTTTTTCAAATAATGATGGATTTATCTGTTGCATGATATGTCTCACATGTTGTTCTTAGTCGTTTCCATGACAACCGATTGGAGAATGTCGCCAAGACAACCAATCTGTTTGATATCTTTAACACAAATCGAGCATCATAAAATGAACGTATCCTGTAACAGAGATGTCATGCTGTCTTCGTTTACCAAACATCAACCCGATCCAGTCCTCACTGTACGCCAGTGATTCAATACCTTGGATGAGATTCCGAACTCCTAATGAATCTTCTTGCCTTTTTTTTCAAACTCTTGCAAATTAAATAAACAGACACAAGCACCCAAACTCTATGACGTTGGTCATTATTTGCTTCTATTTACAAAAAGGGGTTATCGGTTCGTCGAGTGACCTTGTGTGATTGAATTCAGAATGGATGAAGCAGCTGTAATCATTTTCAACGACCTCCGTTGGGGGCGCTACACATGCAGCTGGGACTTCGTGCAATCTTTCAATGATATTCAATTGACACTTTTCTCGTGCTTCTTCTGTCGGTGTTTCTTTTCCCAAGAATATCTGTACCCGAATCTTTCAGCCTGTGTCTGGAGAGGTATATTAATCCACTTAATAAATAGTGCATGTAAAGGTTGTTGCGAATGCACAGGAATGACAAATCAGTTCAGTAGATATATCTTGTTATTTGAATGCTCAGGAATTACAAATCAGTCTAGCTGACATATCTCGTTAACTTGACAGTTACCAGTCCAAGTCAAAATATTCACTTTTATTAATTTTGAGATGAAAGACAACTGCAATAACATGACTGCATGAACGAAGAAAATTGTGATGCAGAACCAGTTAATTCTGAAAAGTGTTTCTTCTTCTTCTTCTTCAGTCCTCTTCGTCCCGGGCGGGACATAAGGCAGAAAAGTGTTTACGGTACTGTTATAATAAAACTATCCCCACACTGGAGTATCTTGGCGTCTACAATCGACAAAAGATGAGAGCACTCAGAATGGCATGTACTACTTATGGAGGGCAAATGCCAGACCCCTGTCTGGGCATATTAAGTGAAATACGGGAATTTTCTGTTTCAAGAGATACGCTAGGAAATTTGCTGGATTAGGGATTGACTGTGAAGGAAATCTCCTGTAAGTCTCAGAAAGCACAATATACAGAAGACTGAAAGGATATGACCAGGATTTGGATTCCCGTGTCAGGGCATCAACAACCTTTCGGGAAATGTGTCAAGGATGTCAAGAAGAATACCCGATCTGTGAGCTGCGGCAGCATCTGCCGTTTTGCCCCGTCCCACTGTCTTCTAACTCTGATCTCGAGGAAACCGTGTATACATATCCTGCTGACAACAGCATCGAAATTCAGGCGAATGAACTTGAAGCTGAAGTCGTAGAAGCCGTTGTCTACAGTCAAATCTTTTGCAGATCCTTAGATCCTTAGATTTCCCGTTTTTTAGAAGTTTCTGTTCAGAATAATTTATTATTTATTTATTTATTTATTCATTTAAAATGCTCTCTTTCATACATTAACACAAACATTTTATCCGCAACAGCACCGAGTAACACTCAAAAAGGAAAGATCTCAGTTTTCATAAGCGAAGATCAAAGATGCATGAAAAATCATCTCCTGTGGACAATGCGTGTGCAAGAACATAGGACACGGTGCCATGGGAATCCTGAGCACGAGGGCGCAAGGAGGCCGCCAATTTGTTCCCGTCATCCCATGTACCAGTGATTTATTATGAAGTTCATTCTTTTATTAACAAGATTTAGTCAATAGTTGACGACTATAGGTACAAACCATGTTTAAAACCTTTGGAATTAATTACAGTCAGAGTTTTCTTTCTTCATTTGAATTTAGGTGGAAAAGTACATGAAGTTGTCGATTTCAAATTTTGTGATATTCCAAAGTCTGAGTTGCCCTATAATGCCGTGTAAATTACATTAGAACTTCTCATCTCAACATTTGTTGTGCAAGTTTTGATCATGGATTGGTATTGCAAGTCTTCTAATAACCGACGGACAATGCGTTAGTAATCAATAGAGAGGAGTCGCTGATGATGCTGAGACGCAGCAAAACCAGAAACAACAAGTACAATACTTATCATCATCATCATCACCACCACCATAATCTTATGATATACCTAAAATATTTATTTGTGTATGCAGTATAGATATTAACATGTTAAGATGTTTTAAAAACACATTGCATTGCCTTCTTGGTAGCTTCTTGCTGTAGCAACAGCAACAAGAATATTTACTACTGCTGCTTCTCATTACTTAATTATTATTAATACTTGATAAATATTATTACGTGATGATGAGGTTGAGGATGATAGTATTAGTAGCATTGTTGTCACCAGTACTTTTTTTTATCTGTAATCTTATGGTTTGATTATTTTACTTTAATACTTATTTTATGAATGATTTAAATATACCACATGAGAGATTAAGACATCGGGAATGCACATTAGGATATCGCATTATTCCAACCTCCCATATCACTTTGTAAAGAAAAAAATAATAATGACGATACAAATGAAACAAATGAATGACTCATAAGATGCAATCTACTCAGAGAGCTAACAATCTCTTTCTTGAGAACCTGTTAAAGCGTTAAGCTGATTTTTAACAAACAAGATGTTGCATCAAACAAGAGGGACTTTGACATCAGAATCTCTGCCGAAAGCTTTAGGTAGACCATCTAGCTCTACAAATTTCCAACTGAGAAATCGCAATTCAAGTATAAACAAAAGGGCATCATGAGAGACAAAACAAGTTACAGTTAAATGAACGATGTGGATATAATCATTATTGCTGAGTGTGAGCTGGAATATATCATCAGTATCCTCAGGGCCACAAAAAATAATTTACATTAGGTAATAATAGGCTCCAAGACAGCCATTAAGATAAATCGGAATTTCTCTTAGTCTCCATAATCTCGATTTAATTAAGGTAGAATGCACACCGGGGACAGATATTTGGACTCTCAAACTTTTTCAATTCTTTTCTGTAACCCCTGATTTTTATTCTTGATCTTGAAAGTGAATGTTTGAAAGATTCCTTGAAGAAAATTTGAACGAAATTTAAGTCGTTTACTTTAGAGGCGCATACCACCTTAAGATGTAAAAGCTATTTTTTTCTCATTAAAATTAATGATCTGACATTACCGCGAACACCAGCAGATGGCAACTGACATTTGGTGGGCTTACGCCACCAGCAGAACACGTACCTGAACCATCATCATCAATAAAAGGAGATTCAACCATTTATTGCCTATTCAGCAACCTTGAGGAAGAGGAGTAGACTGTGCCCGAATTCATCAAAATAAAAAAGTGCTGCGATGATGTAGATTAATAATGCATTCCCCCTCAGAAGCTGTGTGTAAAAGTTCTATACCAGAATTGTCAGAGAAATGTAATAGCTTACATTCGAAGATTGATAATCTGAGACAGTATGGTATTTCCTGCAGTGTGGTAGGTTCGTTTAGATAGGCTAGACCTCTATTTACGTCTTTACATAAATATGTTAAGGCAATCCTTAATGACTATCATTGTATGTTTTTTTGGATTCGAAATTGTGACTCACCTCACTATACGAATTTTATTTATTTTGTAGTAAATGAAATGAAAAGTGACCCATGCGGGCCTCGAACCCGCATCCCCCGAATACATTTCATATGCTCTACCAACTGAAAAATGGATCAGTCAGAATTACTGTGGTCGGTCCTGTCGCTTAGATGGGACTATTCATTTCATGTGCGTGTATAGTGAGCTTTTGGCTAAACTCATTACCTAATCTTTCTGCCTAAGGATCCTATGGATTCAACAGGGACTCGCACAGAAGTCACCAACTTAGGAATTGAGTTTTGGTAATGAGGATCAGTCTTACGAATGATGCAAAGCCAGAGAAGTGTATTTTTTTGGTTTGAAATTGTGACTCACCTCACTGTACGAATTTTATCTATTTTGTAGTGAATGAAATGAAAAGTGACCCATTCGGGACTCGCACCCACATCCTCCGAATACATTTCGGATGCTCTACCAGCTGAGCTAATGGATCATTGTAGTTATTGAAATTCAGTAGATTTTCGATCGGATTCGAACTTACCACGTACGGAACCTAGTCAAGTAGCAAAGACATCGCAGTCAAAACTGCTCGGCCAAATCCCCATCCTTGAAAAAGAGTGGTTCAATAACCGAGCTAAGTTGTTACTGCAACCCCTCCACACACACTGTAGACTTCATGCAGCACTCGCACTCACGCATTCACTATCACGTATGGCACGCAAACTTTATCAGAGCATAGACCCTCGAGAAAGGAGCTGTGTCTGTAAGAGAGATTTGTAAGTTCTTGTTTTTGTTTGCAAAAAATGTCGAAATAGAAGTTGATAATCTGACAGTATTCTTCATGTAGGGAAAGGAGAATTATGTTTGCGCTAATCAGAATAGTGACTACCAAATTAGTTGTGTCTTCTGGTATAAGAATCATCGTGACTCATATCAGAGTGGCGTCCCTGAGGAAGAATGTAACTGCGAAATTAGAGTTTGGTCCTTTGAAATGACAAATATGTCAATTCAGATTTTACTTTGATCTTTGAAAATTTCTCAAACATATGACGAGTTGAAACATGTGCAAACGTGGCTGATTGGCTGGGAAGGAAGATTGATAACAGTCACGGGTAGAAGAGCTGATTGGCTTGGGAACGAGGGTGAACATGTAGGGAAGGCAGATTAGCTAGGTGTAATCACAAAACACATCTGTGATAAAACACAGATTGCACTTGACCTGTTTCAGTACGAAATCAGTAATTATCCCTGAGGCACATCTAAAGTCACCTTTTGAATTTTGGAAATTTTACCCATATAAGTAACCACTTGAGAACGGTTTGATAAAAACGATTTAAACTAGTTTAAGCCATTAATTTCTAGTCTGTATAAAGACAACTTTTAAGAATGGTTCGATGATCAGCTAGATCAAATGCTTTTGACAAATCCAAAAATAGAATACCAGAAAGTCGACCATTGTCAATATTTTCTAACAATTCATCACACATCCTTAATAACGCTGTTTGATAGGAATGGTGTCTTCTAAAACTAGATAGTGTCTTATGAAGCAAGTCAAAATGTGTCTAAGTCTCAGGGCGGTTACATCTCTCTAAATGCAAATTAAAGAGCGAAGTGTGTCTCTATCAAGAAAGCATACATCTTACTACTAGATATCCATTATAGCTAGATCATCAATTTTATACTGCAATATACAATGATGCATGCAATATTTACCGAAAATTCTTACTGATGAAAGCATATAAGCTTATGATTGGATTGAACACGGCACCTGAAATAATGAACCAAACTTATCCCCACACTTTTATTATATTGACTGCCATTGGATGAGTGTCTAAGAATTCTGTTTTGTGGGTGAGTGCCACTATTCTGAAGAGGTGTATAGGAAGCCAACAAATGCATATGGCGAACATGATCAAAGCAAACAGGATGCTGGTTATGGCTTAAAATAGTTACAAGTAGTGTAAGCGAGAAAGGCTGTGGTAATCATTGATGACAATATTATAGGGCAGTGTTTAGTCGTGCATATCCTGAGTAGTAATTTTGTATCTCAATTTTTTCTAATCTAAATGTATTTTATCTCGACTTATAAGGCAGTGAACTTCCTTCAAGTAGCAAAACCACATTTTCATCGATACATACGTCATTTTTTAACACTTTAAATCTACGCAAGCATATTTTATGATAACATACTTTACAGTGGTTAAATCGATGTGAACGAATGGAAACTATCATTTGTGTTTTACACATTCAAATATAACTTCCCCTCTTGTTGTCTCCTTGAGTTCAGGGACAATTGCACTTAACTTAATAGAAGATCAGAGGGACATGTTCCAGTGTTGGAGAGCTGACAAATTAAAACCAGTCCTGCATGCGCTTCTGTATGATTTTCAGGAATTTGAATATGTTGATAAATGTAAGAAAAAAATAATGATTGAAAATCTTACAATCTGATGTATCATAAACGTTCTGACACACCTTAACTCAAGGAGGTTCGAGACATAGCACTAGATGGTTTGAACGACCTGTGGTGTGTTGATTAAAGATATACAGTCACCAGTAATCTAAATATGCCCATATATGGTCAAAGAGGCGTCCTTGGTATTTAAAATGCCCATGTGAGGACGCTGTTTTTTAAAAAGCGGCCACCCGCTTAAAATCTGTGATTGGTTAGATTTTCTCTTTCCATGGTAACTGTGGCAAAATTGGAACAGGTGACAGTATACCTTTAAGCTGAGAGAATCAGCAATGATAGAACATCGTCTTTAACTGCTGTAAAAAGGTTAACACCAAAAATTAACCATAAGAACGAACATGATATCTACAAAGGACAACTGTTCTCGGCGCATCTCAACATTGCTGACTTCTCGCCGTCTTTTTGTTCTATTTAAATTCACACCGATTCAGGCAACATATACACAACAATCATCAAAGTATGTACTACTCTCATCTACTGATGTAACGCATATACATGGGCTAGTTGTTGACAGCAAAAGAAAATTCAGTAAATGTTCTATCGGATTCGAACTAACAACGTACTACACCCAGTCTCCCAGCGAAGACATTAAAGCCAAAATTGCGCTCGTCCAAATCCCCGGCCTTAAAATAATAAATAATAAATGATAATAATAATAATTAAAAAGGGTCTTTCAATATGAGATAAATTGTTACATTTTCGAGAGGCCAAAATATCGTAGATTTATATTTAACCATATTATATCTTGTGAACACGATTGGAACTAATTTGGGATAATTGGATCTTCCTTTTTTTCAAATTTCTCAAAAATGTTTGGTGCCCTTTAGCTGAATGTTGCAATATTTCAAATTACTCATAAAAAACAAGAGTGTAACTTAAAAAGTAAAGCAGATGAGCTGACATTTACAGATTAAACAGGTATTACTTCCCAATCCATTATCCCAAATTAGTTCCAATCGTGTTTGTGATAATTTGTGGCAACGTTATGAATTTTGGTGTTGACCGATGCTGTTACAGCCGTCCAATTTCGCCTGCTGTCGGCTTCTAATGACTGTATTAGTTATGAAATTTTTATATGTGAATCTGTATCATAATTTTGTTTCCAATTTAATACGATCACAAGGGATGTTTGTTAATATACAAATGTAAGCAAAGGTTTCTGAGCAATTGTCAACGGGTGCGGAAGAATTAATTTCCGTAATTTTTGTAACAGTATCTATATGCTTGTAGTTGAAACTAATAACAGAGTGACAGCTGAAACGAAACTATATCGTCTTAATTGCCGTCTTCCTGTCATAACTAGCCTAACAGAACTTTTTTCTCTTGATATTTAATCAGAGAATTGTTTTTATTGACTAAGGCCCAAGGGAAAGATTGTGTTCAACTGATACCTTACGGCCAGCTAGTGAGTGCATACTATTCCTTTCAAAGTTACTCTGTCGTCCAGTGAGAGGGTAAAGAAAATTACTAGAGTTGCGTAGGGTCAGTAAGAACCAACGGTTCCAGCTGGCGACTTAATACGCACGTTTTATTTCATGTTTTCTATTTGAGAATAACGCAAAAATGAATGTTAGAAGACTATAAGCATAAATTCCTAAACGTTCTGCATTCGACGGGAGGGTTCTGTAATCTAGATAGCTATGTTTACATTGCTCATCTCATGTGATTTGTGCTTACCTTTATAGGTATGAGACGGTATCCGTTTAGTTTTTGATATCTACACTTTTGAACGGTTTTGTGACGTTTTGTTTAATATTCACCATTAATATAATCCAAATCATTACCATGTTTACAAGACTGATTCCCAATTTCAGTAAAACGAATTTTCAAGTCCCCTTTTGTATTCTCAATAGCGTCAAGCCATCCCTCAATTCTCCCACCCCTCCAGAGGTATTTGTTAACGCCGCCTTTTGGTGTTCCGAGAGATGTGGAGAAATTGTCACGCATGATATATTACACTGCAGTGGAAACGTACGTCATAAAGTTCATCAACAAAAGCCTGTTTACTCAATCATTGCCAAATATTTATGCGCTTGATGGAATAAAAGTAGTCCTAAAATTTTACGTTTTAGCTTGTTTCTTGTAAAATAACGTGGCATTGTCTAAAATTAGTTAGTTTTTGCCCGATATCACCTGTTCATCAAAATAAACTACTTTTGCGCTGTGAAGAAACCAAACGAAGTCGAAGTTTAGACGTACCATAAAGGATATTGAAATTTGATCATATTATATATTAAAATCCAGAACTAGCACTAGCGCAAGTCCTCCTACCAGGCAGATACCCACTTGATGCACACGTAGGGAGACATCATATTCATTTTGCGTAGTCCCCGCTCTGCCTATACTAAACCGACTTATACCGTTTCAACACGGAGTATTCTGATACTTGAAGGTAAGAGAGCGTCCGATGTATTGTATCTTTTGAATGGCATTTTGTATATGGTAAACTAACCAGTCGTTGAGGGAATACGTACCATTGGTTGCATATTGAGACGTCGACGACTGTTATCAGTCTACTCTTTTTTAATCAATATTGTAGAACGATATTCTGTAAATTCCGAAATTTTGATGACATCGTATTAGAACTACTGTTGACATGCCCGCAGGGAGGGGATTTGCAAACTTTAAGTAACGTGGCGGGTCGAAGCTTTGCCTCTTCAAGAGGGGCCTTCTTCTCGACAAACTCCCTCAAATAATTATTTGCGTTGGCGTCTGAATCGCTTCCGAGTCACCATTTAATTGACTGATTACTGGAAAAGTCGGTTCTCATTGGGAATTAGGGAGTGTTAAATTATTATAGCCCGGGGGTGGACTGGCATTTTTTTCTTACACCTCAATTAAAATAATATGACTCCCTCCCCACTCAGACAAAAAGTATTGATGACAGCCCCAACTGAGAAAATGATGAAAAGCTGATGGCCTCGGCACCCTATTGCTAGATAAAATATTGATATTCTGACGTTTCATTATTTTTGTGCTTTTCGTGAAAGCTACCTGTACAGTACCTGTACCTGTACTCTAACATTTGACAATTTATTTTTGTTCCGAGTATCAAACACAGTCTTTGTCTACTTCCTATGGCATTGTGAATGACCCAACATTTTGTTCATCAATGCAGCTTTTTAGTCTGTCGCGTGCATTGTTATTGTGGAATACTTAAGTATCAACACTAAAAATGAAGGACACAGTCAATGTCAGCAAGCCGACTACTGGGGATTTCAACACTCTGTGCAATGTGCACCCAGAAGCTATTGCTGACTCCACACCCCATCCCATCCCCGCCTTTGCAGTTTTCCAATTGCAGATTACCCCATTCACTTTGCTAGCCCATCCCGGTCATAGTAACTGAACACCACCTTGCATTCCAAAGCAAACATTAGTTTATGAGATAGAACACCCACACAATTTGACGGGTAGGTTTACTATAAATGGGGATAAATGTTTTGTAAAGTCTCTTCTTATTCGATAGACCAAACAGAAGCCAAATATCTAGTCCATGAGCTGGGTCCATGAGCACAGAAATTTTGAACAAATGCTGTGCTATAATGTAGTTTTAAACTTAATTAATTTCGCTTGCGCATCAAGATATGTTTATGTAAGCTCTGTTTTCCTTATGTGTTTTCTATAGAAATATCAACAACTGACATGCCCCAGCGAGCCATTAGTGCGTTTTGTGAAATATGTAAACGCGTTCAGGAATCTCCTTGAATAAAGGTTTCTGCATTTTATTGAT
>LD343662.1:370267-380731 GCA_001465055.1 Ptychodera flava | reverse complement strand
TGTTTTGGTTGGATACCTATATACAGAATTCCAAATCATGTTGCATATTGGTTCTTGAGAAGAAAATTTCGAAATACTTTATGGCATATTTAATAATTTCTCAGTAGGTCAAATTGGAATGCAATGGCGCGCACCCGATCAAAATGCCATTGGCAAAGGTCTATTATTCATTCTCACCAGTTCGGATATTTTTTTGCTGCAAATATACCTTCACGCATGCGCACTCGTTTGCCAGTGTAATCTGCCTATATGAGCATGCGCAATTGAGTTTACATGCACGTGAATGTGTAGTCTGTACACTACGTCTCGTGCTATAATCTTGTCGTTGAGCTTTGCATGTTGACAGAAACTGGAATTACTGCAGAGAATACTTTTCAGGACATCACAAGTGAGTCCCTAAGGTAACAGTAGGACGTTTAGGAAATCCTTCAGAAAGTTCACGCCACCTGTGGCTATTTTGTGGAGTATAAGCTTATACGTACCTGGAGCGACAGTATACAGTATAGCTACTGTACATATTGCCAAATAATATGCGATGGAATTTTGCGTTTCACGTCGTTCAATCATTCAGATGGAAATGCCGGCCTTCTCCAAACTTTGAAAAAAATCAGGGTGACAAACTATGGAATGCTAACTCTTGTATAACAATGACGTTGAAACTTTTGTATTCGAGCTCGGCAACATTTTTTGATTTGAGAACTCTCATCATGGCGGATTCACTGAAACAGTGTGTATTCAACAACTTTTTCCTATGTCCATGTAGCACTAGTGCAAAAATAAGTGAGTCCACAGGCCTTTGACGAATCAATAAATGCGTTTTTTCACCAAGCTGAAAGGTTGAAAGATGCTTCCGTCACTTTGGGACGAGCTATATAAATGCGGTCAAACCCAGCTGGGCATAGAAATTTGCCATAGTAATATGACTTTGTTCTGGAGACGACCAGCCGTGCGGTGGAACTTTGCAACAAAGTTTCCATATCTGAACTGACGTACTTGAATGACGGGCACAGGAAACGATGGCAAATAAAAACGCAATCGCGTTGCATTTTGATAATAATGTATCAATCTAAATAACACGGAAATTATGCCTCCTCCCAACAGAAGAGCCATGGTCTATTTTTAGCCCTGCTACAGTATGTCTCAGTGCTGAAAAGGCCATAATATTTTCATGTTGTCATGGCGACTTTTAAAATTTGCATACAACTGTGAGAGTGAAACGGGTTGTTTATAGGTCACAAAACTTTTGAGTCCCACTGTCGTCCATTACACCTGTTTCCTAGGGCATTAAAGGTGTGCAAGTATACGCATCAAAAGACTAGAAAATTCACTTCATAGGCAGAACCTTGTAAAATAGCCCTTACTTGTCTGGTTAACGAAAAAAGATACCCCTGATCTAAAATATGCATGGGCTACCAGCCAGTGGCACCGGGCTACCAACTTCAGAATATGGTTGCCCAAGTGGACTACCAGGGAAAAAAAGTTAATTTCGAGCCCTGGGCAATATTAAACATGAAACATTTAACTTGTAATATTCCCCCTTGTCTTGGCCTGCTGGGTTTAAAAAAATGTTTGAAGGTATGCAGGGATCATGTTCAAATTTAGCCATTGCTACCATGGAAAGGGGAGATCTAGCTAATCATCAGAATCATAGAGTTTATGGGGTCACGCCAGGTCACACAAAAAATAATGCAACACTACATGGCCATAATTTTACTTTAGTTAAACAATCAGAAATATATAATTTGTTTTCATTATTCTTCCTGGAATGAGGCAAAGAAATCAAAATAAATTATAATAAAATGAACATTATTATAATTCGTTAATTATAAATCCATAAAATAAATAAGTACCAGTGAATTATGTTTTAAATAAAACAAAAAAACTGTGCGCTACAGTTACTGCTTGTTATAAATATAATGGTACATTGGGTGATAAGGAGGATTGGGTTCGGATACCAGTAGAATTAATTTTAGGACATAAAATTAATTTGAAGGCATAGACTTAATTCGATAAATGCATAATAAGTTAGTAATATACTATATAACAACTTATTTGGGATGACTGCATGAAACACAATTAAAAATGCTTGAAAAATTATTTCTGGTCTATGTAAAATTAATTCTAACACACAAAGATTAACGGAAAACATAATTTTGACAAAAATGGCCCCAATAGACATTATCTTTATTATTCTTTCTAGAATGAAGGCAAAGAAATTACAATTATTATTATTATTATTATAGAACAAATGTTAAAAGTTGTTACTTAGAAATCCATAAAATAAATAAAAATAGTGAATAATGTTTTAACATAGACCCTCTCGAGGGTCTATGGTTTTAAATTAAAAAACTGTGGTTACCGAAATGGTTACTATGGCAACATAAAACAAAAATGAACATGGAGTTCATGCTGTTATAAATACACTTAGGAGAGCATTTGCATAGTAACTGGGATTACTTTTAATGGACTTAGGAAAAAAATTGAAATTTTAAGACGCATATAGGTTACTATGCAAACACAGGACAGTAATAATGGATATCATATTTTGTCTTTCTAACCCGAAACAACCCTTTGGTATAATATTTCTGTTGATTACAGGATTTTTACACTGGATATTTGGTCTTTCTAACCCAAAATATCCCTTTGATATAACACATTCTGTTGATTCCTGGATTTTAGATGGAATCTTTGAAAAACTGGTAATTTTTACTCCTGAATGGTTGCCATGGAAACATCTCACATTAAAATGAGTGTGATTTTTTAAGTGTGCTAACCAGAAAAACCCTTATTATCAATTTTACATCAATCAATAGTTCTTTAATAGGAATTAGGGAAAAAGTAACATTTTCAATCCCAGAATAGTTACCATGGCGTCTCAAAACATTAAAATAAGTCTGGTTTTTGGTTCTCTGACCCGAACTCCCCGCTAGATAATTTTCATATTAAAGTAACTTTTCATTGGCTATTAGAAAAACTGAAATTTTCAACCCCTAAAATGGTTACTATGGAAACATGGGGCGGTGAAATCGATATCATATTTGGTCTTTTCGACCCAAAATACCCGGAAATTGAAATTATTATTATTCACGTTATTATTTCTATATCATACTTATATTATATTAATTAATTATTATTAATAATACAATTATAAATTAAGCCTCTGAAGTAAGACTATATAATTGTATCATTGGCTCAATTAAAAGTTCAAAGATAAGAGCTATATATATATCTATCATTCAGCTCGATTTGGATCATAATTGATTTCTGAATTGTACTTTCTGAATCAAAAATTATCGCAACACTTTAGGCCCACTAATTGAAAAAACTCAAGTAGTTTTTTGAATATAAGGTGTTTTCAATCGGGTTAGAACTCAACGTATGACACCCAGTCATCTAGCGGAGAAGCCACATACAAAACCGCTCGGCCAAATCCCCAATCTAAGCACCGGGTTTCCTTCTCTCAGACTGTTTCTTGTACACATGAATTACCTTCCTGGATACTAGGTGTAGGGATTGTCACGTAAAAGCCTTTGTACTGTGAGTGTTAGGAGTTTATTGGTGTTATACCACAGATTGTTCTGCTGACCTAAGAAAATGATCGAAACACTGAAAAAATAAACAAAACGAGGAAAGGGGAAGAGGAGCTATTAGAGATCTTGATCAACTAAGTATTTCTTCTCAATTGTTCGGACGAACAGCACAATTAATTATGGTGATTCAACCAGGCATTGGGTTGACAGGTAAGTCGGCTGCTGCTTTGCCGTGCTGTGATGCTACATTTGATGCTAAAATAGTTTTGTGTAATAATTTCATTTCAGTGTTGCAAATTTTTTTTATGTAGCAAATTTCACTCGGATGTGCTCTCTCTCTATCTCTCTGTTTGTGTCTCTGTCCCTGTGTCTGTCCCTGTGTCTGTCTCTCTGTCTCTCAGGGATGACGAGTCCTAGTCCAACAATAACACAGTTGACGCCAACTCCGTCAACAGAGATAGATGATTACACCTATGACGCCAATGTACGTTACGTACTCCCTACAATAGATGACAGTGTGGTCAAAATGTTGACAGTAATATTCAGTGTCGCTGTTGCATTGTCTGTGGTGGAGAATGTCGTGGTCATTTTGGTTTTAACACATGCGAAGAAGGGGAAAACTTCTTTTTACCTTTTGATCTTTAACCTCGCTGTTTCTGATTGGACTCTAAGCCTTTTGTGCCTGCCGTTTCTGTTTACGAGCACTGTCATGGGAGAGTGGGTGTTTGGTTTCGCCATGTGTAAACTGGTCTCCTACTTGCATACGGTAAGTGTACGTCTATTTTTTCACACCATTGTTTGTAAGTTATATTTTGGTTTTATAGGTATTTAATGTGTTTTATTATTGTTCATTTTGTAATTATTTGGGCTCTTTCATGGAATTAAAGGTATACTGTCACCTCTTCCAATTTTGCCACAGTTACCATGGAAAGAGAAAATCTAAACAATCACAGATTTTAAGCGGGTGGTCGCTTTTTAAAAACAGCGCCCTCACACGGGCATTTTAAATACCACGGAAGGCCCCTTTGACCATATATGGGCATATTTAGATTACAGGTGACTGTATACCTTTAATAGGTACTGTGGTTCGTCGAATGAAGTTTAATATCGTCTCACGATGATCCTCTGGTCATGGGGACAATCGGCGCTATTTTTTTAAACAGAACTTTAACTTTAATCTTACTCAATGCAGACTCACATTGACATTAGTCCACTGCACTGCAACTACACCTACTTTATTTCTGAGCAGACGAGCTGCGAGACGCCAATGCCCTATTATTGCCATACCTTGGTGACACTTCGTGGTAATATTAGCTTGTGTTGTGCATGTCTGCATGAGGACGTTGTGCATTGTGTAATGGGAGTAGGGGGTTTTACATGTAATACGACCAGCATTCATTGTGCTGGAATTTCGCACAGTTTTAGTCAATGAATGAATGTAGCCATGTGCAAAATCTGATAAGACACAATTAACCATACTAAACATTTCATAATAACTAATCCTTATACTTAATCCTTCTTACAGGCATCCGAGATTGTCAGCATCTTCACTTTGGTAGCCATATGCATAGAGCGATATCGAGCAATAATGTATCCTTTGCTAACACAGGCGAAGAAAACGCACAAGCTTATTGCTATCATCCTCATTTGGATTGCAGCCTTCATTATCTGCTGCCCCTACCCTATCTTAAACCAACTGTATTATTACCCCCTTGTTGAGAATAGAACCGCTGCTTTGTGTACCAATAGTTGGCCAATGGTCGGCGCGATTTACGGTAGAAAAGTGTACATGTGGATCGTCTTTCTCCTGATGTACGTCGGACCCCTTCTCATACTCGGAATTTGTTACTTGCGCACTGTTGCCAAGCTGCGATTGTACAGGTTACCCAGGTCTGCTGACAATAGAATGGAAGCACGATCCAAGAGAAAGGTATGCTCTTAACAGCATGCCATGATTACTTATCTAGTCTCTAGTAAACTCTCCTACCTTGTGAGTTACTCTGAAGTCGACACTTTCTAATCAACAAGGAAAACGTAAAAACCCGGAACATAGATTAAATATATATATATATATATATATATATATATATATATATATATATATATATGTATTAACATATCTATATATGTATTAACATATCTATATATGTATTAAAATAAAAGTAAAACTTAAACTGTGCTTCCAAGCCATTAAAGGACCTCATAACTGGCATCAGGAAGAACTCTTCTCTTCAGTGAAGAGTTGTCTCTGTCCGGGATTGCTGACTTATTTACTTGTAAACCGGATCCACATGCACGGGTGTGTATCAGAGTCTGAAAAAGCTGATCTGGAACTCAAAGCGCCGGTCAGAGGTAGCTGACAGGTTCCTCCACAGGTCCTGAAAGCGTCCCAGTAATTGAATAGAAGCTTCTGCCTCACCACAGGGTATGCCAACAAAATGATGTGCAAGAGTTTTGCCCCTCTAGCACACTTAGAGGTAAAATTTGAACATGACTATTCCATGTGCCCCCAAAATAAGCCTTATTTCTTCTGTCAACCAATATTCTTGCATGTTACGAACATTCTCATTATCTTCTGTATTCTGAAAAATGCAAGTACAATTCAGTCACAAAAATATTGACTTTCTTGCACTTTGGCAAAACCAAGAATATGACAGCACAAATTATCGTAACACAATCATTATATTTGATTTGCCCTGAGGACATAACAGCTTACCCTTCTCAGATTGCACTATTTAAATTTAATAGCTGGACAACTAAAAGAGTCGCTCTGTTTTCTTAGAGATTTTGATAAATTCTTCTGCAGTTATAACGACATAGTAATATTTCAACTGTACAGGTTGTAGATTTGTCTCATCATGATGTGGCCGGTATGACTTAGCTAGCCCCAACACCAGATCAACTATATTGCAAAATATGTGCCAGCAAGGGCAGAACTACATAAGCTACAGCGGTGACGTAGTTACAACTACTCCGTAGGACCACTACCGTGAGGGTTAATCCATGCCAATGATGCCCATCAGGCCGTTATTTTAATAATCCTTTGTGAAAACTATGAATGAACGTCATAAAATAACTAAGAATTCCACTAGCTGCATCCGAAAATTATACCCCTCACAGCACTAATGGTGACATGTAAGCAGATGACTAGATGGCTAAATAGTGATACATGGTACACGAGAAATTCTCCTAATAATAAATTCTTCTCGTAATATTGTCCATACCAGTGCATCCGCATCTCCTGGCCTTTATTGCAGTAATCTCATATCAATACTGGGTCAAAGAGCTTACTATGCACTCCCTGAACTTGTCTTAACAATATTAAACCTCTACAATGATAGGATTCTTGAAAGTGATATTACAAGTCTCATTGGGTTTTCCAATGTACGAAGTTAAGAACTCAGGGGGAGTTTGATCTACTGGTTGACAGCATTGCCATCAGGACAGACACTACTGTGACAGGCACTATAATCATTAACATCGATAAGGGCAAGGGTGACATATTGTTTCGTGATGGCCCATGCTAGCCTATGGGCTTAAACTATGACCGCCAGTAGCCTGGCCCGTAGCATTGAAAACACAGTCAGTTGCGGTTTGATAAACTGCCCATGCTGTCAAAGTACATGACAAAAAGGATACATTGGCCTGTCTTTCTCCTGCGTAAAGCAGCCTTTGCCATGTATTGAACCACAAGCGACTGCGTTTTCAATGCTACGAGCCAGGTTACGGGTGGTCATTTTGCATGATCTCCCACACGCGCGCTTTAGTCGAAAAGACGTGTGGAAAATTACTTTCTCCGGCGCACACGGTGAGGAGTTTGCCTTGCGAGGCAAAAAATATCAAACACGTCGGATATTATGCTACACTCCTCGCGAGGACAAAAAATTACGAAAAATCGACCGCACACGAGAGTAAACTAGCTGATCAAATAGCCTCGATTGAAATTTTGCTCAGCTTATTTCTCTCGTGTGCGGCAGGCTAAACGCATCTCACACAAACTATCAGAGCAATGGATACATCACTTTACAGGGCAAAAGACAGCCTCCGGGACAATTCTGTCCACCAGCAGAGCAATCAACCCAGGGTTGAAAATTCAGCAGATTTTCGATCGGATTCTACTACGATGCTGACACCTCTATGTCAATCTGATGGCTTTTCTTTTTGCTTCTGCTTCTTAGGCCTCGAAAATGCAGTTTTTCTGATTGAATAAATTTCACTGCCTTTAGTCTGTAGCTAAAATACATTTAGATCAGAAAAATTGAGATACAAAATTAGCGTATAGAATGTGCACGATTGAAGACTGTTCCATAATATTGTCATTAATAATTATCACAGCCATACTCACTTACAATTATTTTTTTCTACTTGTAGGCAATAACCAGCATCCTGTTCGCTGTGATCATGTTCGCCATTTGTTGGCTTCCTATACACCTCTTCAGAATGGTGGTACTCACCCACAAAACAGAATTCTTAGACACTCATCCAATGGCAGTCAATATAATAAAAGTTTGCGGATATATTTGGTTGATCATATCAGATGCCGTGTTCAATCCAATCATATATGCTTTCATCAGTAAGAATTTCCGGGTAAATATTGCATGCATCATTGTATATTGCAGTATGTATTTGGTTATATTGCTGAAATGGTACTGTTAGAAAGATCTGAAAACATTTTGAATGTTTATAACAGGCCAGATGTAGTTATATGGATCAGGAACCTGGTAATTCTCCCTAGATATCGTGTATATTGGCGTATGTCAAAACCCGATGGAGCTCAACTTGTCTCACTGCCCTATTACATGAAAGAGAAATGACCATGCACAATACTTCCTTTCCATAATTATTCAATTTTAACCTGTAATAAGACAGGTGTACAAAAATGTGTGTGGGGGTGTAACTCCGCCCTCTTAATAAGCATGTAAAATATCACGTTATATCCTACAATTAATGCTTTTCTCTGAGATTATGTTACCTGCCACATTGATCTGTGTCCTCAGAGGACCGCAAAATTTGATTGGATTTCACTACATCAGACATTTTATCTAGAATACTTTTACCTGACACCCTCTTATGCCAGCTTTTGGATTCTCTTCCTTTCCCAGAGAGACTTCTATCGCATATGCTTATCTTGCCGACGATTAATAAAGCGACGGGACAGGGAACCAGCCGTGGACAGCCAAAATCGTGAAGGACGCCGTCGGTCAACTGACGCTCTGTCCGCCAACAAAACTTAATTACATCACTGTCAATTGGACACATTGATGCCAAAGACGAACGCAGCCACCATGTCTCCTTGAAACAATTTATGTCACTTTTAAGAAATACAAAATCCATTATGATTCGATACTATAACTCGACCCGCCTGGACATTTCATGTAGATTACATACATGCAATGTATCGTGAGTGATTCATAAGTTATGATATTCTTATAAAACAACAAGACAACCTTGTAACGGGTCAGGCGCTGCAACTGTTGATAATTTTTTCCAGTATTTCTACGCAATGTATCGGTGATGACAGTGACAGAACATTGAAAGATAAGGCTCTGACTCTGGTGTTGTTGACGTTGAGTAACTGTGTCATATGAATCTCTTGACAGTAAAGCATACTTGTCCACAAGATCACGCCGGAGAGCATCACAAGGTAGACGAGGAGACTTGACAGTTATCAATAAACAATCGGAAGATAGGGTTATCAATGTTCACTAAATAGTGTTGACTATGATATACAGTTTATTTCTATTCCTATAAATGGCTACCTTGTATTTGTCATTGTACAAAGCATACATTATTCATAGAGAGTAAACTAGATGTGAGTAGCTGTGATATACTTTTTATATGTTGCGTCGTGTATCAACATAATTTTTATTGTAGTTATTTTTTTCACAATCATGTTGAAATGCTTTAAGTTTGTAGTTTGTTTACACATTCTGAGTACAAATATGCAGTAGTGCTATTATATATATTAAACACCTATTGCCTGATCATGAGGGCTATAGCACCCGTCTATTACCCCGAGGGGCCGTGTGTTACCAGAAACACATCGCTATTCCCCGAGGCCGTAGGCCGAGGGGTATAGCGATGTGTTTCTGGTAACACACGGCCACGAGGGGTAATAGACGGGCGCTATAGCCCAAATAAAGACCAGGCTATAGGTGTTTTATAACACACCACATGCTCATGTTGTATTGTTATATAGTTTTAAATGTCTTTTGATATTTGCAACGCAACAAGCCATTGTGGCAAGTTTACTGGGCGATGTTTCCACAGCGGTTTCAGTTGTACGTGGTAACACTTTCTTTCAAAAAATATTCTAGGCATACCTAACGACATCCTTAGTTGCAATTCAATCTTTCCGTCGATGAGCTGTTCAAGTTCCTACGCTGTTGGAATGTTGGAAAATGTTGGAAAATCTCTTTTAGAGAGAGAGAGTCGTCACCTATCCCGGACGCACATCACGTTCTAGTCACCCACCATTGTTGCAAAGCTGCAGACGACACTACGGTCACGTGACCGGGCACTTTTCAAAATTTGGTCAGAACTATTTCCCTAGGGAAATAGCTTTTCAAAAAATACCCTCTGACGTCACTTTTGTCGATCCGATGGGGACTAGACGTATTTATAATACGCCACATGCTCATTCCGTGTCGCGATTCGCCAGAATACGTCACTTTGAAACAAGTGCAAACAAAAACTGGCGAATAAAAGTTGAGAATCGTGACAAATTACACGAAAATCGACTATGATACTTGCACCTGAATACTGACATTGTACTTGTTACTTTGAAAAGAGAAATCACATGAAAAACTACAGCTGTTTCCTCGAATGGATTTAGCGTTAGCACCAAGTGGACTTTTATTACATGCCGAACGTCGAACGTCACGCGCTCCGTAGGATTCAATGGTAACTCGTCGATGACGTCGCTGGCCGCATA